>JAJOOO010012150.1:0-17377 GCA_029582685.1 Solanum piurae | reverse complement strand
ACGAAAATAGGCCCAAATACTGGTCCAGGCGGACAGAAACCAGATTTGGGTCCAACCCTCTTTCCCTTTTTACTTTACTGTATTTGTTTTTGCTTGTTAGTATTTGTCGTTAATCTTAGGGTTGAAAAGTTCGAATCCCCGAAAGACGCTCATTTCGTTTTTAACAACTTAACTAAATCGATCATCTTTCAAAAGACTTAAAAGAATAAATTTTGCGAATTCTCTCACTTAGATAGTAGTTCCATATTTCTCTTTCCCTTCTTAAATAGTTCTAACTATAGAATAATTCAATTTTGCAATTTAAGTTGAGTTAAAATTATTTTAGCCAAGTAAATTAATTGTCGGATAACCACATTAGTGGACATTCTAGGTGCTTTTAAAACCTTCCTAGAATGTTAATAAGAACCCCCGAACCCCCTTTTAATATTTTTTAATTGATTTCCTGTTTTAATCTTTTAAAAAAATAGTTTTTTCTTGATTTTTCTTAAAAATTAAGTGGCGACTCTAAACCAGTCTAAAACACATTTTTCCTAAATAAAACAGGTATTAGTAATACATAGGATATAATACCATGGGATAAGTCTATGTAAAGACAAAAATATCACTCAAATCATTTTAATTATTTTGTTTATTTTCTTGATTTTATGATTTATATTTATACTAGTAAATCTATTTAAATAAATTAGCTTACAAATTATTTATATAAAGTTGTTTGTTACTAAATAAATTCAATACAAATTTGAAATGTGAGTTGTTTATTTCTATTTTGAACAATTTAAAACATCACATACATATTAAATCTACAACTTACAATTTTAATGTGTAAATGTAGATGGTTTATCCAATTTTATCATTGTTGACCGTCTTTTCGATTTTAAAGTAGATGATTTATCTTTTTTAAATTTAAAAATGACATTTTTAAAGTGATCAATTTATTAAGATGACAATTATTTATCATCAAATAATTCAAGTGAAAAAATAGCAAACATGACAACACAATTGTTCTTCTCATAGTAGTTAGAAGGCCATAAAAAAATAATATTATCCGACAATTATCTACCTTAACCCAATTACATAATAATTCAAGGGTATAATTTTATTTATTTTTATAGAGTTTTAATCCAAACACAAAATGAGATGGGAAACAATGAACCAAACACTTGATAACAAACCCTACATTACTAATCCATATACTACTAATTCATGCATTACTAATCCTTATATTACTAATTCCTGCGTTATTAATCTTTGTATCAAAGGACCCTATATGTTATGTGATGTCTCCTCTTCACCCCAATTTTTTTTTTTTCCGGAACCCCAGGATAACCCGCAGCCGCTACAACCTCTGCCACAGCCTCTGCCCTTCAGGTGAGCACTTTGTGCGCACTGGGTAAACCCCCCACTGTGTAATAGCCTGCAAACCACACAGGGGATGTAAACCGCACTAGGCAAGCCCTATGCGACAGGCTCGACTCAGAAGGCATTGAGGGGGGATCGAACCCGGGTCATCCGTGTGGATAACCACCCTCCAAACCAACTGAGCCATCCCGAAGGACCAATTGCTGAGTTGAAATAATAGTAAAAACAAGACATGTTTGCATTATCGAGTAATTTCTAATTTCTTTTCCACTAATATAGCAACACACACGTAGAAAGATTTAAAAGGATAACAGTAAAAGAGAGACCTAAATCATGATTCACTTTTTACTACTTTGTTCTTGGACAATAACCAAAGCATCATTAATTTCAACGGGTGACATATCCAACTCATCAACAAGCAGATGGATGTAAGCTATTGAAATTCTCCTCGGGGCAAAGAGGTGTGTGGACTATTGGAGCAACAAATGTTTCCACTCAGATTTGTCTACAACTTCAATACTCATATTTTACTATAATAACTACCTCCCTTTTATCTTCGCTCGTGTTCATGTTGCCGCCCCTACTTGTTACCTTTTTATTCAGTACTATAAATTAAATATCGAGTTAAGAGTTAATTACATTATTTCTCTATTTTTTTAAAATTACAAAAATATCTTAAAATTTATAGATTTCGAATACATTACTGGACTTCCGAATACATCAACACACATTCGGATACATAGGGGAGGGCTGTATCTGAGAGGGAAGGAATGTATCAAAGAAGGGATAGGACACAAGAGGGAGGATATGGATGTATCAACAAGAGGGGAGTAATGTATTCGAGATAGAATTTTTATATTTAATTTTAAAATGATAGAAAATCTTAGAGACTATGGTAAAATATGATGGGTATTTAGGTAATTTTTCCTTTTATAATTCCTTGACATAAATATATAGTTGACAAATTAATTCTCACTTTAAACTTGTATTTCCATTAAAAAGTACATGTTATGTAACTTTAATTCCTTATTTTCTCTTTTAATACAATGTATATTATGATAAATCTAAACCAAAGAGATTAGTCAATGATAAATTGAACCAAATTGATAGATAAAATAAATAAAATATCAATGAACTTAAAATTCAGGACAAGAAATCTTTATTTTGCCGCAAAAATAATTTCACTTTTCCTATGTATAATAATTTTAACTTCAATATAGATGATTTATAACATACAAATATATGCGACATGTTTTAAATCAGATGTTTCTCGTGTTTTCATTTTTAAACTTTATAACAAAAATAATGTGTAATAATCCATTTTAAATTTATTTTTAAAACAAAATTAAATTTACAATTTACAATTAACTATAGATTCCCCTTACTTTCCTCCTAAAGAAACTCTACTTGAAACAAGAAAAAAAAGGGGGTTAGAGATCGATAACCATACCCTTCGTTACAATTTATTGATCGGGTTTTGGTTTACGATACAAGGGTTGATGATAATGGGGAGGAAAGTTGAAGCAAAAGTAAAAATAGAGTTATTTACAATCATTGGAAGGTTTCTGTTTGCTTGGTTCTTCATCTTCTCGGGTTTCAAATCGTACCCTCCGATCCCTTTCTTTCATTTACTGATGTTGTGCACTTTATATTTATTATAAAAAAAATAATACTTTAATTTGGAATGTTGCGTAGGATTAAAGAAATAATTATGGATGATTTAGTTAGGAAGGAATTTGGAAGCATGATGGTTGGTATCATGAATCTTCGAAAGTTTACCCCAGAGGAAGTAACATCCATTGAAATGACCTGGGTATAACCAATGACTCAGCGATTATTTAATTTTATATTATGCAAACATAATATAAAACTACTCTTTCTTTCTTTCTTTCTTCAGGTACCTTTCCTTGTATTACTGTGCGCTTACGCTAAAGTAATTGGCGGCTTTCTAATCCTAATTGACTACTACATAGCAGCGACTATTGATTTAGTGAGTTATTTCAATCTCCTTTATTATTGGCTACGATTTCTTATAAAATAAAAATAAATTAATGTTTATCCTCAATACTACTGTAGGTATTGTATTTGTTCATAACTACTTCAGTTCGGTGTGTCTACTACTCTAAAGCTCGAGAGCCAGAATTCAATGTTTTTCTCCAACGTTTCATGCAGGTTAATTCAAATTAAATTATATTCTTTTTTTAATTTATGAAATGAATGTGAAATATGAATCAATTTTTTGTCTTTTTTACAGAATATGACATTTTTGGGGGCAATATTATTCTATATCGAGATGAAGATCACAATTGGTAGGAATCAATCAAAGAGAAAGGCTCCCAAGATCAAGAAAACATAAGAATTATCATATTCTTGGTCATAGTTGATTCTGTCTAGTTTTCGCCAATTGATATGGTGTTGTTTGTTAAATCTTACTATACCTTTATAATGTGGAAATGGTAATGGCATTTCACCGATCCATCAACAATAATTGAGATTGAATCTTTCCACTCAATATTATCTAAAACTCTCTTATTGCTACCTATCTTAGTTTTAGAATTTACTGAAGAGGAAAAAGAATTTGTTACTCAATTGTAGTAAGATTTGGCAAAAAAAAATTGTGTGCCCACACAATATTAAGGTTGACAGTCCCAACTAGTTATATATGTAGACACAGTTGATTGCTTTAACTTGTTATTGCAATCAATATTGATGGAATGACCAAATTGGAAAAGATTCAATTTATTTCCATATCTCATTAGGTGGTCATCTGTTTTGACCCTCCCCCTTTCATGAGGAAATTAAGTGTTGGTGTATTGACATGAACATGGTGCAAGCTATTATAATCATGGTCAATTTATTTGGATAAGTATAGATTTATAGTTTATTTGTTAGTATAGACAATTTAAGGGAGGTGAAGATCGTATCATAACCGCACATAACAATTTAATGAATCTCCATTTCTTGATTCCGGGGAATTATATTTGTCTACAAGCTGCAGTGCTGAGTCTAAATTACAGGCTCATGTTAGATAAATTTTGCTTGGATATATTAACTTGAGATCCACTTCCTAAATCTAAATTTATGCATTCATAGGATGTGGTTTATTTGCTTAGTTTCATGATCCCCAGACTTCACTTGTGGGATTTCACTGGGTATGTTGTTGTTGGTTGTAAAATTGTACGATGTCTTTCTTTAATTCTTACTTTTGTTGCATATTTTAGATTTGAGTTTCAATTTGCTCTTAGATATTGCAAATCCTCATGTTATTATAGTAAATTGATTATAATTTCCTGTTTTCACATACAATGCCCAACATTGATGTTAAAAGTGTTAGTGTAGGGAAAAGTGCTATTCTAGATTGAAAAGAAATTATCACAGAAATTAAGTTAGAAAAGAATATGCTACCAAAATGATTGTTCTTCTTGTTTTTGTGCAAAATGAACCAGAGAAAACAAAGAGATGGTGTGGGCTATTAGAGCAACAAATGTCTCCAGCTTCAGATAATTAAGTCTCAGATTTGGCAACAACTTCAACACTACTCTCAGTTCCCCTATTTCAATAACTACCTCGCTTTTATCTTCACTCATGTTGAGATTACTCATTATTCTCATTGATAAACTTCTTGATCTTACTGAATAAATTCAACTTTTAGGGGATTGAATTTTCTAGTGAGGTTTTCCTTGTATGAAGCTTGCTTGTCCAAATGGTTCTGGTTTGGATTTATTTTCTTTGCTAAGTTGTCCTATGTGCTTTCTTGAAAGCTGAATTGACTTTTGGACAATGCTTACTTAGTTGTTGCATAAGTTATACATCTTCTTTATGGAGTTAGCAAAGTCTCTCTATGTGTTTTCTTGATAGTTGAATTTATCTTTGGACAATGCCGATGAAACTTCAATGTTGCATTTAGTCCACATCCGATTTTAATGTATGGTAGATGGTTGTCTGCATATTGCAGTTGGAATTGGTTTTGGTCTAAATGTGTTGTGATATCTTGGAAATTTTTTATGTTTCTCTCTAACTATTTGGTTGGTGGGGAAGTCAGTTGACATTCGGCAAGCAATTGGGTCGGTTTGAAAAATAACATGAGAACTGCATTAAAATCTTAGCCTCTTTAGAACCAGCAACACATAAGATCAGAGATGCTACCTTCTCTAGGGACAGTAGATAGTCACATCAGGCTTACAGCTGGAACCATCATTAAGGTTCTTGTACAGATAGACGGAGTTGCTACAGGAAACTGATCAGTAACTTGGTTGGTAGTGACATAAATCACATGGAAGAGCCATGGATGCTTTATCAAAGGTACCATTTTCTTTTATTTAACATACATCTCACTTGATAGTATCCTACATGATACAGTGTAAACATTGGTGCCAATGTCAATATAGCAAAAAGTTGCATAATAACTGTAATAAAAAACAACTAGTTCTTTTGTTTTGTGTTCATATCATGAGAACTCTTTGATTCTGATATTTCTGGATTATTCGAATGTTCACTACTGTTTGCTTCCAAGGTTTCTCCAGGTTAGCTAACTCTTCCCTTCATTGTTAATTCGTTTATTTCCCCCATTTTTTGGTTGATTGCTTCATTTTATCATGTAGTTTGCTGTTAATTTGTTACTCAATGTTGGATTTATAGTAATATCATTCTTACTTGATCTTTCAGAGGACAGCTGTTCCAGTCACCTCATGCTTCTTTCAGAAAGTTATCATTGAGTTCTGTGAATCAATATATAATGCTGATGCCTAAAGTGAGTACCTCTCCTGTTGACATACCCAGTTGTTTCCCTTGCAATGGCTTTCCGCCATTTTTACCCTTTGCTCATCTGGTTAGATTTCCTGTTTTAAGTTTTGTATCTATCCATGAAGAAATACCTTCAAAGTTTGTTTCATCTAGCCAATGACCCTGCTCCAGAAGTGCAGAAGTTGGTAAGGGACTGCTGTAATAACTAATCTGCATGCTTGTTCTCTCCTCAGTGGTGCTGATTTGCTTCTTTTGCAATTTTCTTTGGCTTATGTGAGAAGTAAAGACACGAGAAATATTATTAAGAATGCCAATCTACGTTATTACAGTGAGCCCTATTCATTGTTATGTATAGTATATATACATAGTAATTCTTTTTCCATGTTCGACACTATATACATTAATATTCTAACACTCTCCCTCAAGTTGGTGCATATTATAAGTGATGTGTACCAAGCTTGTTACATATGTAATTAATACGAGGACAAGTGAATGAGTAGTGAAAATATTTGCAAGCTGATTATCTGACTTTTCAATTTTTTTAACAATATCTCATGAGTGTATCCATTTTTTGTTTTGATAAAGTGACAATGTGCTTAGTCCTTATGAAGTATCAATTTTGATGCAATATGAAGGACCGTTGGTACACAGAAGTTCCATCTGTTTGATTTCTCCAAATTTTAAGTCTTTGAGCAAATGTTTGATCCAAACTAGCTCACATGTAGCTACAATCATTGCTCCTTTTTTGTTGCGGCACTAGATTGAGCTATCACATTCTGCTTCTTATCCTTCATAATACTAAATACCTTTATCTTAAGCACAATATCCAGACTTAATTATCTATCAACCTAATCAATGTTTTTTATCCAACTATCTTGAAGAGGTCTTAGTGCTAAGCTGTTTGTAATATTCAGGTTCTGCTATATGTATTCCTAACTGGCGAGAGCATATCTTCTTTATGCATAAGTGTAACGTTTCTCCACCACTTTTTAGGTTTTGCTGTCTAACATGGTTTACGCTGATGATGGAGAGTCATTTCTGGAGACTGAGGTTTGGTGTCTGGTTCGTCTCTAGATTTCATATAAGTCTGAAATAATTTTCTGTGATTTGTTTTTGCTTAGACAAACATTATTTTGTTATTACAGGAGGATGAATCTCTACCAGATCGTGATCAGGTTTAGTCGGCAATTCTCTCTTTTAGCTGAAAAACTAATCCTTACCATTTGGAAACTTGGAAATATTACATTGGATACCATTGTGTACAGGACGTCAAACCTCAATCTCATTCTTCAGGTTTCATGGTTCAGAGTGAAGACTATGTATGTGGTTTACTTGTAACCAATCAATTTCTTAATAACTACTCCTTATTTGAATGACCTTTGAGACCAGTATTGTGCTTCCTTTCCTAATTATAGGATGAAGACATCATAAACGTGTGGAATTTACGCAAGTGTAGTGCAGCTTCTCAGGACGTGTTTGGTGATAATATTCTACTTACTTTGATGCCTGCCTGTTATTCAGGTGGTTGACTATTTCTAATGTTAAATCCAGCTATCCTTTCGTTGCTTTCATCTCTATCTTTGTGTTTGTGTAAAGGCAGGAAATTCTTTACTCAGATGTGTGCATCCTGATGTTGATTGATATTAATTCCCAAGAAATTGGTCAAAGGTTTTATATGTCAATATTCTACAGATAAATGGTGATTATGAAAATAGTGTAGTTCAATCAAAATAAAGGGGAAGAAATAATTTGTAATTTGCAGCGTATATCTTGGTGGATTTGTTCTCATCATATTACGTGGTTGCTACTTGCTGCTAGCCATGACAATGGCCCTCTAAGCAGTAATTTCCTCTGAAGATCAATATTGCATGAATCTGAAGAACTAAGAGTTTATAAGCTTGTAAGAAACACGCACTCATCATAAATGGATCTGATGTGTAGCAATTTTCTTGTATCTAGACAGACTAAAAGTGTAGACTATGAATGATGAAGCCTGGAAGGAAAGGGAAAAGTATCTGTGCTAGCTCTAGGTGCTCAGCCAAGGACTGGATTGATGGACTTCTATCGGAGGTAATCCTATTATTAACAAGCCTCCTAAAGAAAGATATCAAAATGGAGGAGTTTGTGCATAAAATGTAGGAAAAGTTTGTCTTCAGAGTGAACCAGCATGTCGCCTCTTGCTTTGCATTTATATTGTGATTACCAGTTCACTTTGGAAATGAGTAATAGATAGTGTCTGAGATATGCACATATTGAAGAAACATGTTTTCTAAAATTTCTTCCGTTCTTGCTTTTCATTATTTTTCTTTTTCCCATTCAGATCATTAGCTTACTCTTCCCACCTTTTGGATGACAAGTTTCCTGTTGGACGATGTCTGCTTCAGCAAATATATTGTTCAGAATGGTAATTGACGAGTCACTGAATGTATATATAGTGTGTTAAATAATAGTATAGAAAGATGTCGAGCCCACATAGATTGGTTTGTCTATTCTACATAGATTTCTTGTTTTAATTACTATTTAAGAAAATCAAGAATAGTTGAATGGTAAATTAATTAATTAATAATACAAAAAGTAGAGAAAATACTTTAGGTTTAAAAAGAGCAAGGAGAAGTTCAATAGCTTGCATCATCATGGTCATCTTCATCATCATCAGATATATCTTCATCCTCAATAACCAAAGCGTCATCAATTTCAACAGGTGACATATCCAACTCATCATCCTAAACATCACAACAAGCAGTGGGATGTAAAAGTTCATGTGGTCATGCAAACCAGCAACTACTCAGGAGATGAAAAATAGAAGCAAAAAGATTCAGAGGAACATCAAAGTTTTAAATAAGCATTTGTCTGTTTCATTTCAACAAATGAAACCTAATGGTCAAGAGAGAGCCATATCAAAAAAATGTTCAAAAGAGAGACATAACTAATTCAAATTTAACTCTAAGATTCAAAAAGCTAAATCATGTGACCACTACGTTACACTCTTGGGTTAGAGAAACATGTGACTAGGTCAGAAAATACCATTTTCCCCTACTTATATTGGGCAAGACCAGACTATTCTGTGCTTTTGTTATTATTCAGTGCAAACATACAATTTTTTTATTCCACTTGTATCCTATTTCTCTTTTATGCTATTTCTGAATGACATTCCTTGTATCAAGATTGTCTCCTTCATTTTGAAGGATATAATAGAAAATTACTCTTCTGCTGTAATATTGATGAAGATGAAGATGCGCCAAATACAAATTTTAATCATATTTTTCCTCGTTCATTTGTATTTTTTCTTAACATCTCATTTATTTATTATTCCATAACTTACTATTTAAACAGCGATCTTCAACAAAGAAAGAAAGGTATGAAGAAATATACCTCAGAACTAGATTCCCCATTCAGAGGTTTAACTTCTGCTTCTTTATCCAATGCTGCTTGTCTTCGAGCAGCATTTCTTGTCTGGGGTCCCCTGCCATCTTCTTGAGCAGGCTTCAGAACAGCCTTCCCTTTGCCCTTGGATGAACTTCCATTTTTTTCCTGTGGTGGGTCTTTCTTTGCACCATCATTTATATTAACCGCTGACCTAGATCGTGTACGACGAGATCCAGAAGCCGGAGTAGAGGTCGCTGGGCATGAAGCACCAACCCCTGCAGCGGTGGTCCCAGACTCAGAGTTGCCTACTGATGCCAATGTCTTTTGACCAGACTCAACTCTCTGAACTCGAGGCCACAGAAAGTCTTCAATAGCCGCTAAACTTGCTAAAGGATCGATCAACACAACATTTGAAGAGTAGTCACGGAGGCTCTTGTCTCCTTGAGCTCTGCAAAGGCGAAGCTTGAATGGTTGTGACAAAGCACTTAAACCTGAAGAAAGTCGTGCATTTCCAGTAGATGATCTTGAAGAATGACTCAGCACGACAGGGAACCGCTCCAAGGAAGACAAAGCATTTTGAAGTTTTTGAACCAAAACAGTCATAGGAACCATATTCCCACCTACACTGGACGGAAGGGCAACTGCAATAAAAGACTTGTATCTTCTGAGTGCTTGTTGTCGAAGCCTAGACAAGTTGGTATCTGAGATTCTTTCCTTTGAAAAATATCCACATGTAAAATAGTTCAGCAAAGCTGCAACAACTCCACTTCCAATGAACTCAAAAGTTGATACACCATCCCCTTTGCTGAGCTCCCCCAGCATGGAAGCTACCAGTTCGGCCAAGGTGTCTTCCTTACTGGCAGAAATATCCCCAAGCCGAGGAACAGAAGCTTTTGATTTTCCTTTAGGTTTAGATATTTGTTCATCAACACCAGCGTTCAATTTCATACAGAGATTCTTCAATCGTAAAAGATCATCTGTAACACCAACCTCAGTAGCCCCAGAATCTGAAGGGAAGTATTTATCTTTGAAAGATTTGGCACCTGCACTGACTGCAATCCGAAGGTTAGAACTGGTCTTTGGTATTTCCAGTGAATTTGGTGGTGATCCACTTCCTGGAACTGTACTTTTAGGATCCTCAATGGAACTTGCATCTGCATTTAAATTACTGCCACGACGTCGGTTACGTCTAGAACGAGATGACCCGGGTACACAATCGTTGTCCTTCTCAGCAGAAGATGGCTGGGAAGTAGAAGAACCATGGGAGGGAGACAATATCAGAGCATCTACGGCATGAACAACACCTTCTCGCACAAACATCTTGGCAAAAATTCCAGGAAGCTTTTCCATTAGAATTTCTGCTACTTGAAGAGCAGGCACCAGCACTTGAGGATCCTTCCAGGCCAATACTCCAGCCAAGAAACTACATAGGAATCATAAATGAAGCACTACTTTCACTACCAAAGAAATATGACGCATATAAAGATTGTTACTTGGATAACCATTCCATCCCAGATCAACGCCCGAAGAAAAATTGCAAGCTTGTATTGTTTATATTCATACCTTGATATGTTAGTGACGTTATTTAGAGATTGAATCATATTTGCACCGCTGAAATACATAAGTTTTCCAATAGCTGAGAGGCACTTGTGGCGAACTGGACTATTCACACTGGATCCGTATACCTGACGAGTAAAACAACAGGGTTTCGTCTGGTAAATCTCCACCATGGCAGTTGTAAGTGGTGGCAGCAATTTACAATGGATTATAATTATAATACTAACCTGGATCAGAACAGGAAGAAGATCCATTCCAAATTGTTGCAGAAGTTCAGGTTGATCATTCAACAATTTTTCTCGAGCTGAAACCTCCTGGGAAGATGGATTCATATCCTCCTGTTTGGTAGAACCACTAGCAGAAGATTTCTTTATAGCAGAACCTTTAATGAGCAGATTAGTGCCGGTTGGAAGAGAGATGGTTCCTTGAGGCAGCGGAGGAAGGAGCTCATTTGCCAGGTTCACGATCTCAAAAATCTAACAGTGCGTAAATTCATTTAATGTCATTATAAGAAATACAAGCAGCTTTCAGAAGAAACAGTTTGTACACAGCACAGAGAGGGCATCATTTCATGGCATTTGCTCAAGCACTAGCTTCCATGAAACCAGATGATTTTGCAACATGAGTAAATTTAATAAGTGGTAGATTGCCATCTAAATTCACAAGTGAATAGAGTCAAATAGCAGAAAAACACACTAAAAAATTATAATTCCCCAGAAAGGTAAATCCTACCTTTCCCAGGCCCCACTTGCGTGACTACTAGGTATGTTGCTGTAAGGTTCTTCATAACATACTCCAGGCATGGAAGCTCTTGAATTATTTTTAGATAGTTCTGTCTGACAATGGCGAGCTTAATCACATAGTCATATTTACACTATTAATGTTCAATTGACATCAGTGACAAACAATTTGAGTCTTCAATTACTAACAGTAAAAATTAACCAGAAAACCATGGAGTGTTCCAAAACTTATATTAGAAGGTTGTTTTACCAATTACTCATAATACTTGATTGACATTCTAGAATACTACATTTGAATATTCAATATCCACCGAGTTTTGAAGCTAAAAACAATGGATTTCTCGATAATGGCAGTGATCTCCAGTTCTCCACTAGGACACCAAGTAGGGATTCGGACAGTTATAGTTTGAAGTTGCAAAAAAGTATTTCAAGTTGAAGTTGAAAACAAGTATTTGGACCACCATCACATTGTAATGATACTACCTTGTTTTCAGAAGGTGATGAGTCAAATGACTAGTTTAGACATAATAGTTAAACATGATGAATGTGATATTTTTTGGACGTGTTATAGGTGACTTTTGATTTAATTTTATTTAATTTGGATGGTTAATGTACTAACTTTAGACAAATTTGGTATATGTATATTCAAAGGTGCATAACCCGGATAATCCATGTTCAAGCGGGAAGGAAAGTACCAAGAAGGTCAATAATTGAGGTCGGATCTGCGGAGGGCTTTGCGCAGCCGCCCAAAAAGGCAGTCAAGATACTACCTAACACAGCACAGATATGTGATGCAGCCACAACACAAAGCGGAAGGAAGTACATAAAATTATGCATATGGACAACAGAATTTGTTCTGTAATGATATTTACCCTATAATAAAAAGGGTATGATTGTCTCATAAGCTAAGGTATCTTTAGTTTTGGAGGCCATAAACACTTTATTTGCACTTTGCGCTTAAAAGCCCCAGAACCTTAGAGCTTTTTTGCGCTATTCGCCTTTGATAACACTGCTCCTGATTACAACTCTTCTTTCTTATGATTTATGATAACAATCCCTTCATGAAGTCATTTTTCTTTACTATCAGACTGATTACAACTCTTCTTTCTTATGATTTATGATAAGAATCCCTTCATGAAGTCATTTTTCTTTACTATCAGAATTTGATGATTGATGTACTAGTTTAAACTTTAGTTTCTTGAATTAATACCTACCGTCCATGTTTTTTTTTTAATAACCGAGAAATCTGCCTGTGACCCTCCCTTTGGACCAATCACAGCCTTCTAAACTCGGTGGATAATGGGTCCGCCCCTCTACCCTTTTCCACTTAAATACTGGGCTTCGCTTTGCATGGTATGGGGCTTGAACCTATGACCTAAACCACAAATCCTCCACCTTTTACCACTCAAGCTAGGCCTTGGGGGCATACCTACCCCGTACATGTTTGACGGTTAATCCTTTAGGATGAAATCTAAATTTACTCCAGACAGGAATTAAGAGGAACTTTTCTCTTTGAATTGTTTTCAGTGGTGGTTCTCCGATAACCTGTCTATTCGAGAGAAGAATTGACCAGAGTGTGCTATTGGAGTAGGAGGAGAGAAGCACATTGTTATCGAAATCAGTCGTTTATAACAAGTACATATTTATTGAATTCCTATTATGATTCAAGTATTTTAATGATATAGTTATTTGAAAGACTCTAGAAATGTTAGTTTTTTATAAAGAATCAAGAATAACTAGTGATACGAATAAACGATTATATTTATGAGAAGTAATGCATAGTTATGCCTGAGAATAGGCAATTAGGCATATCAAGGAGAAAAATCTAAACAAACGGTCATAAGTCAAGCTGTCAAGTTCTCCACTTTCTTACTTTGGTAATTCTCTTTAATCTTAGTTCAAGATTTCAGATCACTATAAGTATTTGTTTTGGGGACATTAAAACAATTTATTGGATTTTAATTGATTTCAACTACCAAGAATAATAAATTACAACATACCCAGTGTAATCCAACAAGTGGAGTCTGGGTAGGGCAGGATGTACCCTTACCTCTACCTTTGCAATGTAGAGAGGTTGTTTCCGATATGCTGGGGAAAACCCTAACTCAAAAAAACAACTTTCTCCAAAAAATAACTTAATTGATAATTATTCCACTCCATGTGGGGACCATGGAGTACTATATTTGATCATAACAAGTTTTGTCTACCAGGCACTTTTCTCATTTTGTTCCTTCTTTGACATCCAAGTGACTTGTGAACATGTAGTGTTTGAACTTCAACAAAGCATGAATGTAAAATTGAATATGGCACATATCTGACTAGCAAACTGACATATGCTAAGAAGTCAACTATCTTTCAACTCTATAGAAAATCTATACTATAATATGCACTACTAATTTCAATTGTTTACAAGAAACAATAACAATTGTAGCATGAATTTAAACTAAAACTAGTGATGCACACCTGTTCCGGAGGTTTGCTCAAGGCAGGTGAAATAGACACAGTGGCCACAAGATCAGAACCTGATAGAATATCCTTGAGTATTCCACTTATTCCAAGCAGCAGTAAGGTTTTAGCTCCAAGCGGAGAGCCACTAGCACATGTCGAAAGTAGCCTGATTAAACCCTGCAACACTTGACAAGTCGGAATACAGCCATCAAGGTCGTAAATAACCAACATATGGAGGCTTTAAACGTACTGTGTAGGTTGACGTGCTGAGTGAAGCCTGTCCACCTCCAGAGTTGCTGGTTGAGATGAGGGATGCAGCTTGGGTAACAAGTCCGTGATTGCAAAGTTCATCAAGCTTTTCTGGGTATGACGCAAATGCTTCAGCAATACGGGTCAAGCAGATAGAAGCATGCTCTAATACCTGCAGGCACAAGCAACAAAAGATGACACTAAAGAAACAAAAGTGATGTTTAACCAAAACTAGGAGGGGCTCGGGAAGAGGATATATGGGAAGATAACATGATGATGATTTACCTTTGCATCATGATATTGGAGGAGATTCGTTAAGAGAGGAACAGCTTCCATGACAAAGTCAGACGCATCTGAAGGAAGCTTCTTGCACATATTAGCAGCAGTCGCCAATGCTACTCTCTATGGAAGGATAAACAGTTAGAAATAATTATATAGGTACTATAAGGAGCTGGAAGGTTGCTTGTTTCACTAAAACTGAATTCCATAAAATCATGATAGTGTTAATCAAAGATTCTACAAAACCATGATAGAGTTAACTATGAAAGGAATTCTTCTACCTGAACACCAGTAGAAAAGAAATCGAGATAAGAAAGCACAGCCATCAGCGCACCAGCCCTCAAACAAGCAGTTGGGTGTTCCTGAGATATCTTCTTTAGAGCTTGCAAAGACTGTTAAACGCAAATATTAGCATCACAGTTGAGAAAAAAAAACAATCCTTAACGTGTACATGTTCCACGCAAGTTAATGCACTCACCTGTTCAGCCAAGTCCATGTATTCAATTGTAAGCAGGCGAGCTACAAAGCATGAAACAGCTCCATAATGGACAACAGCAGCACAGGAAGAAGGTAGAACGTCAACCAAATGGGTAAGAGCACGGGCCGCAAGAAGCATAATGTCAGGATTGTTCTCGTGATTGAGCAGTCCTACAAGTACCGGTACAAATGAGTCCACAGAAAATGTGGACAGGGAGTCTTCTGTTCCAATGGATAGCATCTCACACAGCTGAGTCAAAGCTTCAACCTGTTTTCCTTCCTCACCATCCGCCCTTAAACCAGCTAATATCTTCTTGAGCCGGCCACTTTGGTGGGATGATGATGCCGACCCCATGCCAGAGCTAGGGAGTAAATCATCCAATCCAGCACCCAATTTCCTAAGCAGTCCCTGAAGTGCACTACTTGCTGAATTTAAATTTTGGTGCAAAATCCCAACACCAACCTCGCTATCATTATCATCGTCCTCACCAGCACCACCAGAATCTATGTTCAATCCAAGAATCCGCTCGGCTTCCCTATCCCTTTCTCTATCCCTAACTCTAACCTCATGTTCTTTCTCCTTACCTTTATCCAAATTATCCTTATCGGAACCATGACTAGGGTTCTTACCACGGCGGTTTCGGCTAGCTGACCCAGAAGATTCATTGGTGGAGTCCATGGGTGTAGAAGATGCTAGTGAGTCCTGAGAACGAGTTGTGATGCGAGAACGAGTTGAGATCGATGCAGTTGGGGCAACGGGAGTGGAATTGACGGTGGAAGTAGAAGTAGAAACGGCGGTGACACGGGCTCTCTTAGCGGCGCGGGTGGTTGGCCCAGAGGAAGAAGAAGAAGGCGCTGATGAGGTGGCCTCCGCCCGCTTCCGGCTCCGAGTTTCCATACAAAACCCAAAACCCCTTTAGAACCGTGAATCAGCTCGCCGATGTATCGGCGATCAGACACTTTCCGATTCGGAAATCATAATCATATATCAGAAACCCTAATTCACAAAAATTAAAGAATTTTAACCAAAAGAGTGGATCTTTATTGATTCAGCTAAATCCCCCAATCACAATCGATTAAAAGTCCCAAATCAGTATACAATAGCAATCAATTTCCAATGAAGTGCTTTAAGTAATCAACACGATTGCAGAGCGATATACGGACTTTGAGAGAGGAGGAATATAACTGAGGAAAGGCAAAGATGTAGAAAGCTAAATAGAAAACCCTAATTTTTTCTATAAATAATTTTTGGTCTGTTGAATTATTTATTTTTTCCGTCCCTGAAAAGATCGAATAAAAAAAAGGCTTCGGTTCCTTTTATAGTTCCACCGCTTTTTCTTTTACTTTTTCCTTGCCACTTTTTTGTTTTTTATGTGTAGACTTGTAGTCCCTTTATGATATTATCAAATTGATTTATTGATTTTAATTTTAAATATGTTAAATTAATGGAGTAATTATATAAGTAAAATATTTGTTATTAATTTATTTATTTTAATATAATTGATAAGATATTATTTATATAATTATACACACATAATGTTCATAAATAAAAACAATAACGAGAATAGAAGTGTAGCACAATTTTTTACATTAATTACTTTTATTTAAGTAAAATACTAGTGATTATTTTTTGGGAATATTTTGTTTTAAATTGATTTTTTTATTAATATATGTATCGATATAATATTTCATTAATTCATTTGATTAAGTAGGGATATTTAATTGAGTAACTTTCACATATAACAAACACAAAATTCATATTTATATGTCATAACAAAGTTTGGATAATTTTGCTCCATAGCAAACATAAATATGTATATTTTGCTATACATATACAAAATAAAGCAGTTGAATAATCTGCTTTGGTATACATATACAAAAAGATCAATTGTATAAAGTGAGAGAGGCGAGTGAGCGAGCGAGATCTAAGAGATGGGAACGAAAATATATGTATATATACAATTTTCACGCATTTTATACATTTGCGTTTTTGTATAAAGTGAGAGAGGCAAGTGAGAGAGTGAGATCTGGGAAAGTGGCAAGCAAGATCTGGGAGAGGGAAGAGAGGGGAACGAAAATATATGTATATATACAATTTTCTCTCGCTTTATACAAACACAAACGCATTTTATACAATTTGCATTTTTTGTATAAAGTGA
>JAJOOO010012149.1:0-39036 GCA_029582685.1 Solanum piurae | reverse complement strand
TTCAAGCTTACTTCTCAAGACACTTGGAGTTGCTTCCCCAAGTTGGTGAGTCCTCAAGTCCGAGGACAAGACCCTATGATCTAGCTTCTATGTTTAGTCCTTTGCTTATGTTGAAAGACATTGTTGTACTTTTCTATTTCAAGACTTCTTATTGATGTAAGGGCTAAGTCCCATTTTCGATACTTCTATGTCTAGATGGTACATTGTGATGAAGTTAGATTCTATTCTTCGTATATGAAGTGAAGTTGAACTTCCATAGTAAAAGTTTTAAATTTTACATGATTTTATTCTATGATATATGCCATGATGAATGCTAAGGGCTGGTATAAGACCTCTTCGAGGTCGAATACGCCGGTAACGACTAGGGGGTTACCAGGACGGACCATTGGTCAGACCACGGTCTGTCGACTGGGGTCGTTGGTGGTCAGCTGACAGTTATTTTTAGGGTAGTTGGGTTTTTTCCTAATTAATTAGTTCCTATACTACGTCATTTTACCCTTCACTAAGACCCCTATATAAGTATTTTCAACCCCCAAATTAGCCCATTCACTTCATTCTTCCAAATTCATAAAAGAAGAACTCTAAAATATTTCTCTCTAGAAACTTGAAGAAGAAGAAGATTCAACATAGGGTTTCAAGTCAAAGTCTCAATTCCTCCATTGAGGGCTAGCTTTTGGATTTAAGGTATGATAGTTTTCATCCATGGATACCTTTAATCCATGGAGTTCCCAAATTCTCTATTTCTAAAGGTAGAATTCCGTAATTAAGTTAGGGTTTTCTTCAATCACTATGGGTTCTTTTGATTATGGATTTATATGATTGAATTATGATTTCTCATGCATGAATTGCTGAAATATGATGATTTTATGACGATTTCTCCATGAACCCATGTAATCCCTATGTTTTCAAGTTATGAATCATATGATGTGGGATTTTGAGAATAAAGTAAATGTTTTATGAAATTAAGTATGTATTGCAAGCTTTATATGTATTTATGATATAATCCATATCTAACCCATGTTTTCTAAGCATTGATGATTGAAAGTGGGGTTTGAGCCTCAAGAGGTAAATTATGAACTTATGCATTTCTTATGAAATCTATGCAAATGTTTTAAGGATGCTTTGAGAGTAAAGTATCAATGATGATGTTGTTGTTGTGTTGTTTATAGGACATTCTCCTAAACACACCTAGCATGATGTGAAAGGTTTTCTCACATAAAAAGGATTCTTAGGTTGAAAGGCTTTCTCACCTAATTAAATAAAAGAGTAAGATCTATCCTAAAGAACTAGCTTTGATTGGTTGTCCACGGTCACCTTTTCATGAATAATGAGGTAAAGTAAGAAATGACTATTTAATGGGATTTATGCTTAGCACTGAGTGTCTATTGATAATGGGATGGAAGCTCTGCCGTAGTAGAGGCAGGCCTTCTAGAAGCAATCTCATGAGATGGAAGCTCCCCCGTAGTAGAGACCAGGTTTCTAGTAGCAATCTCCTTATCCCTTAAACTATGTTCCCCCATAGGTTGATTAGCTAGTGGATCCACTTAAGCTAGAAGTTCATGGTTCTACCTTGGCAAGTAGGACAACCCTTTTCGGTGTGGGAGACACTGGGGGATCATGTTATAGCTCACATGGTTTCAATGTCGGTTAAGGCTGGTTCTCCACAAGTAATAATGAACTAAAGTTACTTCAAGAATTATCTCACGTGAGTTCAAAGGTTTTAAAGATGAAGTTAGCTTGCATTGACCATGATTTTATGACTTATGTTTTCTGACTCTTTTATATCATGTTTAGCTTGGTCAATTGCATGGCATGAAATAAAATGTCCCTTTTAGGATGTTTTAAATGTTTTATGCATGGCTATCATACTTGGTACATTGTTTTGTACTTTTAGGATGTTTTAAATGTTTTATGCATGGCTATCATACTTGGTACATTGTTTTGTACTAACGCATACTCTTGCCTATATTTTTCCGAAATGAAGGGTCCGACAGACAGGTTTCCAATCTCGTGGCTAGTAGTTCAGTTCATGATTTCTGAGCATTGGTGAGTCCTCATTCTTCAAGGATGGAGTTTATTGTTTTCAGTTTCTTTCATGTATTTCTATTTTGGACATTATGTATAGGCTAGGCCCAATTTCATTCTATTGTATTAGATAACTATGATGAGAAAAAGTTTGTTTTGACTTCCACTTTTCTTTTATAAAATGTTTTGGACTTGGACTATTCTTTTACTCTTATTGTTCTTTTTATTAATTTATGAGAATTAAGTTTCTTCGATGGAGTCCTTCGGGGTTCTATACGCCATGTTACATCTAGGGGGTACCCCTAGGTCGTGACACATACAAGTTAGCTTGTTTGTTCAAGTATTTCCTTTGAGTTTTAATATAGTTTAACTAAAGTTAGACTTGATTAGTCATGTGTATGCATGTGGTTGATATTTGTTGATTTCAAAATTCTTGTATGACTTAGATGTGAATTATTTAAATTCTTCTATAAAAAACTTATGACTATGATGTGTACATGTGATATTCATTTGTATTTTTTTGTTGTTTTAAGGTATAACTAGGTAGACAACATACTAATTTATGTTGAGATACTAAGAATATATATACTATTGTGATGATGAGTGACTCTAGTCCAATATAAAATCACAGATGAACATTTATGTGTTGGATTGCATATCACGTTGGTTAAATACATGGACACCTAGGTCCACTAAAAGTCATGAATATTTTAGAAAGATTAAATTATATTAGCACATGTGTAAAAATGAGTGATGCATGTGAGTGCAATATATGACACTATCTGATAAAGGTTATGCAATTGTAAATAAGTGGGGATATGCTTCTGTCATTGTATGTGTCACGATCCAAGGCACACCCTATAAGTAACATGGTATATGGAACCCCGAGTGGCCCTACACAAGCCACTTAGTCTACATAAACAAGATTATAGAAAATCAAGATATTTTAAAAATACAAGTCATATCATAGTAAGTTTATAAAATGAAGCGAAAGTCTACACAGTCTTAATAGCCACCTATTATATCAAGACTGATCGGGACGTAACCCTATCATCACATATAATATTTGAAAAGTAAAGACTGAAAGCGATAAAAGGTTTGGCCCTCTAAACATGAGGACTCACCACTACTAAGTAAAGCCAAAGTGACTTCTAGCCACGAGGATGAGAAACTAGAGCGTCAGACCCTATATTTGAAAAATAATGTAGGCAAGAGTATGCGTTAATACACGAATATATCAAGTATGATAGCGATGCATAAAGATATGAAATCATGCTAAAAAGGACCTTTCATGTCATGCAAAGATCAAATTAAAACCATAAGATAAGTTTAGAAAATATCTTAATAAGCATGGTCAAATGCAAGTAAACTCATAATTGGACACTTGTGAGATACTTCTTGAAGTAAACTTAGTTCATCATTGTACTTTTTTGTGGGAAATAAGACTTAACCAACATAGAGACCATGTGAGCTAAAAAATGAAATCTGGTGTCTATCCCACACCAAAAGGAGGTGTTCTCACTTATCAAGGTAAGAACCATGAACTTCTAGCTTACGTAGATCCACTAGCTAATGTCTATCTAGACAACCTCTATTGGCACATAGTTTATGGGACACGGGTAATCGTCACTTGTCCACTCGGTACTAAGCTTAATTCCCACGGAACATTCATCAATCATATTCATCTTATATTTAAGGGTCATGGGTAATCACCTCTTTCCCTACACTATGGGGACATGGGTAATCGCCTCTTGTCTTACCATTAGAATAGCTCCTAAAACTTGATTCATAGTTAAGTTGAAAAAGCCTTTCAACTATAAGAAACCTTTATGTGAGAAAACCTTTCACATTCATGTATTGAGTAATTATGTGAGAAATTATTTCACAACAATTAAGCACGAAAACATTATATATGATTTACTCTCAAAGCAACTTACATCATAGTTCACCAGTTTCATAAGAACATGCATATTTCCATAATACACCTTTCATAGTTCAAAACCCATTTTCAATCATGAAAACCTAGAAAATGGCTTAAGCATGTCTTCATGGGGATTCTTCTTAAAATCATTTAATTATCTCAATTCATGTATAATAGATCATACAACAAATAAAATAAATCAACATTGAAAGGAACCCATGACATAGAAGAAAACCTTAACTTCAATTAGGAATTTCTAGCTTTAAAATTGGATAATTTAGGAAATCTATAGAGGAAAGACCTCCATAGATGAAGACTATCATACCTTAATGCCAAAAGATTGGATTCAATTGTGGAATTGGAGACTTGACTTGAAACCCTACTCTTCTTCTTCAAGCTTCTAGAGAGAGAAATATTGGGGAGGATGAACTTGTTCTTGTTTTAGGAATTTGAGAGAATGAATTGAATTAGGAGATTTTGGGGGTTAAAACATTTATATAGGGTTCCTAATAGAGGGTAAAATGACATAGTATATAATAAAAACAATTAGGAAAACACCCAAAAGTCCTTCGTAAAATAACTACTGACCCCGTCGACGGTGGGGACCTACAGTTTGTGGGTCCACCTTTGCACCGTCCTGGTTAGTCGTTTATAGGTTCAGAAACTTGTTCTCTAGGCCTTCAAATGATGGGACCCATGTATGGTACATCAGTCAACTTATGGTCCGTACATGGCCCTCGTTGGTCCAGTTGAAATCTCTTATAATCTCACTAAGTCTGAGACTCACTTACGAGACCTACCTACGACTCATGGATAGGATGACGAACCGTCCTGGTTGGTCGTATAAAAGTACTGGAACTTGATATTTTTGGAAAAATTAGATTGGCCATCCACAAAGCTACCTACGGACCATGTGTCAGTCCACAGGCTGATGGTGGCTCCGTTGGTACTTGAACCAGATCCTGGAAAAGCTGTAACTTTCGATATTTTTAAATCCGAGGTGTTACATTATCTCCCCCTTGGAACATTCATCCTCAAATGAGATTCAGAGCATCATAAGGAATATAGGAACTCTAATCTAATAGGACAACATGAATGCAATCACATAAATGCACATATCTGAGGAGGAAACATCAACTCCAAGTTAAAGCATGTTCAAAACATTATATCGTGAAGTTTATATGAAATTCATGCTCAAATGCACATAAACATGTAGAAATATATCAAGTAACTTATTTTTTTCTCAAAATTTAAGCTTTTCATGAACATGCATAAATGAAGAAATCATGGGAATATCCGAGACACATGAAAACAAAAGTGTAAGCCATGAGGAACTTTATGCCTCAAGCTAGAGTAGGGACATAAGGATAGAGATGAGGATAATGGGACAGCATATCAGCCTCGGCCTCCCAAGTAGCACCCTCAAATAACTGATTTCTCCACAGAACCTCTACGAAAGTAACTTTCTTGTTTCTCAACTTCTTAACTTGCTAGTCTAAAATCTCAACCGGAACTTACTCATAAGAAAGATTCTCCTTAACTCCTAAACCTTCTAAAGAAACTATAGATGCCAGATCTCCAACACATTTCTTCAACAAGGATACATGGTAAACTGGATGTACCGATGCCAAATCATTAGGCAAATTAAGTTCATAAGAACCTTTACCAATTTGCGTCAAAATCTGATATGGGCCCACATAGCAGGGACTAAGCTTCTCTTTATTCCCAAATCTCATCACACCCTTCATGGGTGAAATTTTCAAGTAGACTCGATGAATTACATCAAAATCAAGATTTCTTCTTCTAACATCGGCATAGGACTTTTGTTGACTTTGAGCCATTTTTAACCTTTCTCTAATAAGCCAAACATTCTCCATAGCCTCATGTACCAAGTTGGGACCTATCAAAGTGACTTCACCCACTTCAAACCTAACCTATATGAGATCTACACCTCTTACCATATAGAGCATAAAATGGAGCCATGCCAATACTTGAGTGATAGCTATTGTTGTATGCAAACTCAATCAAAGGCAAGTGATCATCCCAATTACCCTTGAAGTCAATTACACATGCTCTCAACATATCTGCCAAGGTTTGGATAGTACGCTCCGCTTGCCCATCGATTTGTGGATGAAAGGCCGTACTAAGCTTAACACGAGTACCAAGACCCAATTGGAAAGATTCCCAAAACTGAGAAGTGAATTGGGTACCACAATTGGAGATAATTGACTAGGGAACTCCATGCAACCTAACCATTTCACTCAAGTACAACTTATCATAGTCCTCCACCGAATAAGAAACCTTGACGGGAACAAAATGGGATGATTTCGTCATTCGATCTACTATAATCCAAATCGAATCATGTTGTCACCGGATGAGAGGCAACACAACTATGAAGTCCATATTCAAATTTTCCCACTTCCAAGTAAGAAAGCTAATATTGATATAAACCTCTTAGCTTTTGATGCTCAACTTTTACTTGTTGACAGTTAGGACACTTAACCACAAGTTCCGCAGTATACTTCTTCATCCCATTCCACCAATAGATCTCCCGCAAGCCATGGTACATCTTGGTGGCTTTTGGGTGAATGGAATATCGAGAACTATGGGCTTCTGATAAGATTTTCCCTCTCAAGTCGTCAATATTAGGACCACACAAATGACCTTGATACCTAAGCACACCATCTCCCCCTTGGGAGAAAGCCTCTATGGACTTTTTAAGCATCGCTATCTTCAATTCAACCAAAGTTTTATCAAGACCTTGGGTTGCTTTCACATCTTCCACGAAAGATGATTCTGAACCATTGTGAACCGTAACACCACCTTTGGTAGAGTCAACTAACCGAACACCCAACCGGGCCAATCTATGAACATTTCAAACCACTCTTTCTATCATTCCCAATATGAGCAACACTACCCATCGATAACTGACTAAGATCATCCATCACCACATTTGCCTTGCCGAGGTGATAGAGAACACTCATTTCATAATCCTTTAATAACTCAAGCCACCTCCTTAGGTGAAGATTTAGATATTTCTGCTTAAACACATATTGAAAAATCTTGTGGTTGGTAAAGACATCTACATGAACACCATACAAATAATGCCTCCAAATCTTAAGAGCAAACATAACTCCCGCTAGTTCAAGGTCATGCGTAGGATAATTCTTTTCAGGAATCTTAAGTTGCCTTGAAGCATATGTAGTAACTTTCCCATTTTGCATAAGGACACATCCTAACCCAATTCTAGAAGCATCAAAATAAGCAACAAACCCATCTGTTCCTTTTGATAGAGTCAACACCAAAGAGAAAGTAAGTCTATCTTTTAATTCTTGGAAACTCTTCTCGCATGCTTCCGACCATATGAACTTAGCCTTATTTTGGGTCAATGCCGTTAATGGAAAGATAATCGAAGAAAATCCTTCAACAAAGCTTCTATAGTAACCATCCAAACCCAAGAAACTTCTAATATCCGAAGGGAATAGAGGTCTAGGCCAACTCTTAACCGCATCCATATTTTTAGGATCTACCTCAATACCCTTACCAGACATAATATGACCAAGAAAAGTCACAGACCTTAGCCAAAACTCGCATTTGTTAAACTTTTCAAAGAGTTGTTGGTCCTTGAGGACTTGCAACACCATCCTCAAATGATCGGTGTGCTTGTCTCTACTCCTTGAATAGATCAATATATCATCAATGAACACAATCACAAACATATCAAGGTATTGTCTAAACACCCTATTCATCAAATCCATAAATGTGGCCGAAGCATTAGTCAAACTAAATGACATTACCAAAAACTCATAATGACCATACTCAGTTAGAAAAGACGTCTTCGGAATGTCATCCTCCTTTACCCTGAATTGGTGGTAACCCGAACGAAGGTCAATCTTAGAGAAGTAACTTGCCACTTGAAGTTGGTCAAATGAACCATCTATTCTTGGGAGAGGATATTTGTTCTTAACAGTAACCTTGTTCAATTGTAGGTAGTCAATACACATACGAAATGAACCATTTTTCTTTCTAACAAACAAAACTGCAGCACCCCATGGAGAGATACTTAGTCGGATGAAACCCTTATCCAACAAATCTTTCAATTGCTCTTTTAATTCCTTAAGTTTTGTTGGAGCCATTCGGTAAGGAGGAAGAAAGATAGGTTGCGTATCTGGAAGAAGGTCAATACTAAAGCCTGTTTCCCTTTTGAGAGGAATTCCGGTAGATCATCTAGGAACACTTTCAAAAACTCATTTACAATGGGGACCAACTCAAAAGTAGGGGTTTCAGAATCTCTATCCCTCACCCTAACTAGATAGTACATGCAACCCTTATAAATCATCTTTCTAGCTTTAAGAAAAGAAACAAATAGACCTTTCGGCATAGAATATCCCCCTTCTCACTCTAGGATAGACTCATTTGGAAAATGAAACTTGACTACATATGTTCTACAATCAATAGAAGCATAACATGAATGCAGCCAGTCCATACCAAGGATAACAACAAAATCTAGCATATCAAGCTCTACAAGATCAACACGAGTGACTCTATGGGACAAAGAGACGTGACACTTTCTATAGACCTTATTAGCCACCATAGAATCACCTAAAATAGTAGAAATAAAGAAATGATCTAATAATACATTCGGAAGAATATAAAACCTCACAGCCACATATGGCGTCACAAGAGACAAGGTAGCAATAGTGTCAAGTAAAGCATAAACATCAAGTTGGAAGACTTTCAAAATACCGGTTACCACATCGGGAGAACCCTCTTGCTCACGATGAGTCTGAAGTGCATAGAATCTATTTTACTTCTGGCTCCCACTAGATCCCGATAAAGGGTAAAGTGGAACCCATCGACGATTATCTCCATCATTCTTAGCAACTGGGGAACAATCCCTTATCTTGTGATCAGTCTTACCACAACAAAAGCATGCATTAGAACCAACTAGATATCTACCATCATGCTTCCTTCTACACTTAGCACAAGTAGGCAATAAAGATCCCTAACTATTTTATCCTTAAGGCTTAGGGTTAGGAGGAGCATTGGAGGAACCTTGACTGGAAAACCTTTGTCGAAACTTAGAACGACCATGTCTCTCAAACCTTGAATGTGAAAAGTCACCATCACCGGTTTTCACCCTTTTTCCTCCCTAGACCTTTCCATAAGTTTCTCCTCTTCTATTTGTTGAGCATGAACCATAAGATGAGAAATGTCCATTTCATTGATAAATATGGTGGTACAACACTCCTCCATTATTTCAGACATACCTGAAACAAACTTACTCATCCTTTCCCTAGGATGGGCAATCATAGTAGGAGCTTACCTAGACAATTGTGTGAACTTCAAAGCATATTCCTTCACACTCATGTTTCCTTGATGAAGGTTTATGAACTCAAGAACCTTTGCCTCACTCATCTCAAGGGGAAGGAACCTATCAAGACAATCGACCTTAAAATTTTCCCAATCGAGAGGACCCACATTAATTGCACTTTTTTCCTTCCATTGGTTGAACCAAACTTGATTAACACCCTTAAGTTGTTAAGTTGCCGATTCCTCCTTTTCCACTAGCGTCACTTCCATGATTATCAACACCTTATACACTTCATCAATAAACTCTTGAGGATCTCCCTCAACCTCAGAACTATCAAACTCCAGAGGATTCATTCTAGTGAAGTCTCTCACTCTAGTTGCCGCTTTACCCACATTTGGGTTTATGGGTACCGAAACCTCCCTATTGTATTGAGCCATCATGGCTTGAGCCAACACTTGAAAAGTAGCCCTAAACTCCGCATTAGTCACTTGTTCGACTAAAGAGTTGACCAAAATATGAGGAGCTTGAGGAGGAGCCTATTGTTCCACATTCTCATTCACATTCCTCCTAATCTCTACTCTTCGAGGGGCCATATCCTATAGAGCATCAGATAAGGATTAGGAGAGAGACATTATAGAGTTAAAATCTATCGTACGACTTTAGAGTAATAAAATAAGTGGAGTTTCCTAATCATCTTATAGTTTCTTATTAATAAATGTGGCGCACTTTACACTTATGAACAAAACTCTTCTCAACGTGGCTTATGACACAACCTTGGACCTTTCTAACCCTTATGCTCTGAATACCAAGTTTTTCACGACCCCAGGTACACGTAGAAGTGACATGGCATATAGGACCACGAGAGGCCCTACATATGCCACTTAGAATACATAAACAAGATTATAGAAAATGAAGAGATTTTAAAAACACAAGTCATATCATACTAAGTTGATAAAATGAAGCTGAAGTCTACAAAGCCTCAATAGCCACCTATTACATCAAGAATGACCAGATGTAACCCTGTCATCATGTATAATATTTGACAAGTAAAAATGGAAAGCGATAAAAGGTTTGATCCTCGAAAAATGAGGACTCACCACTACTAAGTAAAGACGAAGTGACTTCTAGCCACGAGGATGAGAAACTGGAGAGTCAAACCCTACATTTGAGAAATAATGTAGGAAAGAGTATGCGATAGTACAAAAATGTACCAAGTATGATAGTGATGCACAAAGATATTTAATCATGCTAAAAAGTTCCTTTCATGTCATCCAAAGACCAAGTTAAAACCATAAGAGAAAGTTAGAAAACATCTTAATAAGCATGGTCAAATGCAAGTAAAACTCATGTTTGAACACTTGTGAGATACTTCTTGAAGTAACCTTAGTTCATCATTATACTTGTTTGTGGGAAATTAGCCTTAACCGACCTAGAGACCATGTGAGCTATAATATGGAATCTGGTGTCTACCCCACACTGAAAAAAGGTGTTCTCACTTTCCAAGGTAAGAACCATGAACTTCTAGCTTGCGTGGATCCACTAGCTAATGTCTATGTAGACAACCTATGTTGGCACATAGTTTATGGGACACATGTAATCATCAATTGTCCACTCAGTACTAAGCTTAATTCCTACGGAATAGTCATCAATCATATTCATCTTATCTTTAAGGTTCATGAGTAATAACCTCTTGACCTACACTATGGGGACATGGGTAATCGCCTCTTGTCTTACCATTAGTAAAGCTCCTAAAACTTGATTCATAGTTAAGTTGAGAAAGCCTTTCAACTATAATAATCCTTTATGTGAGAAAACCTTTCACATTAATGTATTGAGTAATTATGTGAGAAATCCCATCACAACAATTAAGAATGAAAACATCATATATGCTTTACTCTCAATGTAACTTACATCATACTTTATCAATTTCATAGGAACAAGCATATTTCCATAATACACTGTTCATAGTTCAAAATCCACTTTCAATCATGAAAATCTAGAACACATGGGTTAAGCATGGGTTCATGATGATTTATCTTAAAATCATGGAATTATCTCAATTCATGCATAATAGATCGTAAAGCAATCAAATAAATCAACATTGACAGGAACACATGACATAGAAGAGAACCCTAACTTCAATTAGGAATTTCTATCTTCAAAGTTGGAGAATTTAGATGAAGACTATCATACCTTAATGCCAAAAGCTTGTATTCAATAGTGAAATTGGAGACTTGACTTGAAACCCTAGTCTTCTTCTTCAAGCTTCTAGAGAGAGAAATATTGAGGAGGATGAACTTCTTCTTCTTTTAGGAATTTGAGAGAATGAATTGAATTAGGAGGTTTTGGAGGTTTTAAAATTTATATATGGTTCCTAATAGAGGGTAAAACAGCATAGTATAAAATTATCACAATTAGGAAAAGACCCAAAATCCTTCTTAAAATAACTACTGACCTCGTCGATGGTGGATACCTATGGTTTGTTGGTCTACCTACAAACCGTCCTTATTCGCCGTCGATGGGTTGAGAAACTTGTTCTTTGGGCCTTCAAATAACGGGACCCATGTATAGTCCATTGGTCAACCTACGGTCCGTAAATGGCCCTCGTAGGTCTAGCTAAAATATCTTAAAATCTTACTAAATTTGAGACTCATCTATCAGACCTACCTACGACTCGTGGATAGGATGACGGACCTTCCTGGTTGGTCGTATAAAAGTAGTGGAACTTGTCATTTATAGAAATATTAGACTGGCCATCCACGAAGCTACCTATAGACCGTGTGACAGTCAACATGCCATTGGTTGCTCCGTTGGTACTGACACTAGATCCTAGAAAAGCTGCAATTTCCTATATTTTTGAATTTGAGGTGTTACAGTATGTGTCTGCTTATTATAATTTCAAATTCTTGTGATGATTAGAATATCTATGTTGGTGAATTATAATTCAACTGATTGTTGGACATTGATATGTCACAATGATATTATTTATGTGATAGGTAATTTGGTTGAGTAGTTGTTTAATTGTTTCTATACCTATTTACCTATTTTGTCAGCTTATGTTTATGTAGTAGCCCTCATGGTTATTTTTGTGCCATTCTGTGTATTGACTATTTCCCCTCTTTAAATAGCTCCTACATGTTGTGCTTTAATTGTGTGAGGATCGGTGAAACTTCCTGATATGGTTAGGAGATTTTAGGGTGAGTTTCCCCCCTTTTAGATCTTTTGTGTTGAAAGGGTTTACTTTGGTCAATATTTTAGGTAAACTATCTAGGAAGATAATTACATTGGCTCTGCTAGATTCATAACATTGAGTTTGGTCTACTAGGACCTTGGGTTTGTATCTTGTAGTGGTCAGGTTTATTTTAGGGTGCTTGGTTCTTTGTTGGCTTTTTAGTTTTTTTGGTGGTAGGTTTGATTTTGGTTAATATTTCATCAAAATGAAATTTGTTGGTTGTTTCATCAATTCCATTGAGTTTGGAATGTCATTTATGGTTGGTTAGCATGTTCATGTTGCTTTTAGCAAAACTCAGATGAATCCTGAGGGTCCATTGGAGACTTGGGATTCTTGTCCTAAGCTTCTATTGCAACCTCTCTTTGGGAGTTTTACTCTCTTTGACGTAGCTTCTCCTACAAAGAGGAAGCTACACTAGCAAAATCAGGTGACTCAAGAGGCAATCACGCCAGTGGGGTCTGGTAATTTCGACAGTCACATGTCTGCGGGCTGTGTCAGCTCCACCAGATTTGGAGAGATCCATTGATGTAATGACTCAATTTATCATTTTTGGTAATTTCCATAAATTTACTACTTTACCCTCCCGACATTAACTTTGAGTCTTTTATGATTGAGTTTTGAATGCTGGTTTTGAACTTCGAGTAAAAAATTATGAATTTATGTAAGTTTTCTATTTGAAAGGTTACAATTGTTTAAATGTAGTTTTTGGTGTCTTTTGGAGTTTCAAGTGTTTAAATGGAATTGCATTGATTCCATCAGTCTCGAAACTTTGAACTTGGACTACGAAAACTCTAGGTTTTAGTTTCAGAGTCTTTTTGAGGATTTGAGGTCCTAAGTTGGAAATTTGTGAAATTTTAGCCTTTGGGTTGACTTTAGGTAACATTTGGGGGTTAAGATTCTCAGTTCAAAATTCTGAGAGTCCATTGGATTAAAGTGATAATTTGAGGCCTAAGAGAGGTCTTGGTTGACTTTTCAAAGGTCTCGAGCTTGTTTTGACATGTGTAGGCATTATGTTAGTTTCTTATAACTTTCATGGATATCGGGTAAAAAATACCTTAGATTCATGTTTTCACGATTCCATTGAATCAAGAACGTTGAGTATAGTCAATTTGTATATATGGTTCATGTGTATGGGATTTTGATTGATTCTTGAGGGTCCTTTTGATGATTTCTGTGTTGGTTGATGATGAGTCCACAAATTGGACTCATTTAGGGCTTTATTTTAATAGAAATATTGTCCTCAAATGCTTATTTTATCTCAATATCTGATGAAAATGCTTAAGTTTCAGGTATTTGAAATTTTATTGGAAGCATGGACACTTAGGCGCAAAAAGGAACAAAAAGGTTGAAAAGAACGAAGAAACTGAAGTCTGAGCATCGCCAAGCATACTTGGCGAATCGCCAAAGGGATGCACTCCGCCCATTGTTCCAATACGTGAAGCCTTGAAGGAAGTGGATCAAAAGGTGATTAAAGGAGCAGTCGGCGTGTCGCCAAATAGTTCCGCAAAGTAGAAATATACCGCCCATTGATGCAGAACGCAGAAATACTAAAGGAAAAGCACAAAAGGCGATGAACCAGAAGAAGGGTGAATCACCGAGTCATTCGGCGATTCAGACTAATGTCGCCGAATGATCCACTGCAGCACAAATTTTTGAAAACTATAAATACTCGTTGAGAGTTATAGCTTTTTATCAGATTTTTAGTATTATATTTTTATCAGATTTAGTGTGAAACAATTAATATAATTTTAGTACTTTTTATTTTACTCTCAAGTTTGTAAGGGTTTGAAGACTTGAAGAAGAAAAGGGTTTCACCTCCTTTAATTTAGAAGTGGGTCTCTTGGATTCTTCCTTCTTTGCTCAAATCAAGACCTATTTCTCTATACCCATTTGATTTCAACATCATTGAAGGTATAAATTTCTATTTCTTGATGTGTGGCTAAAAACCCCCTTTCTTGGGGTGTGATTTAGCAAATATGTGTTGATATTATTGTTGGGTCTTGCTTGCTGATAGGTTAGATGTATTTTAATGGTGATTTCACCTAGTGGTTGTGGCTTAATTTAATGGATTTGTAGTTGCAAATACAAAACACCCATGTGTTTTTGGCTTGCCTGAGAGGGAGGTCGCGAAACCAAAACCACTAGACTGATGGCCTAAGGAGTGGGTCGACATGAGGTTCAGCCCGAGAGGGTGAGCCCTAGTCCCATATCCTAACACTCAGCTCGAGAGAGTGAGTGGGGCAAGTTGCATTAGAGGGAACTTATTTCCATCTAAAGCTTATCCTAGTCACTATTATGTTGCAAATTTCCTATCGAAATCATGTACCCAACTATTTATCTCAACTTTTACTGCGGTCACACCCCAAGAACTCTTCCACATACTTGATTTCCTTGCTATTTTTGTTGATTTTACTTACTAGTGACAAAACCCCATAGTTATTTGATACTTTTGTGTCCGCCTTTAATTTAAAAATGTTTTTAATCGGTAATGTCTTTAGCTACGACTAGTTAGAACTAAATTTTATTTTTCTATTAATTCTCAAGACCGCTCCCTTGGGACACGACCCCAACCCTTGGTTGGGTTACTACATTATCACACGATTGTAGACACTTGTATTAGAAGTTGTGTCGTTGATTACGTGAATAGAGAAATAATTCTAAACATCTATTGATTATATTAAGATATGAGTTCTGGTGCAGCTCGCTATTGCGAGAGTGGGCTCACTTTCGCGAGGTTTGTGATAGCGAGGTCTGATTTACTTTCACAAAGGGTCAATTTCCTTTGACCTTCACGATTAGAAAGTGCCTATTTGTGATCACGACTTTTGCAAAATCGAAGGCTTGATTCATGAAAGTGAAGGCCGAATTATATTTGGGGTTCGCTTTTGCAAACCAGTGATAACTTTTGCGACATCAGAGGGGGTGGGGGTGGGGGTTGACATGCAAATTTATAGGTTTAAGTCCCATTTACATTTTTGAGATTGGTAAAACCCTTGGAGGCAATTTTTAAGAGATTTTTTGAGGTGAATCATTTGGGTAGCTTTTTAGTCCCTAAAATTTTATTTCCCTTTGATTATTTATGGATTTTAACATCAAAACTTGGGATTTGATTTGCAAATGACAAGGTTTTTCAATAACTTTAGTTCTAAACTAAAATTATGATTGTGATTTTTTTTTTTATCCTTTTTCGAAACGGTTTTCACCAATGATTTCAAATGCCTTAGGTAATATTTTTAAATAACGATTTTTTTGATTCAAACCTCATTTTAGGAATTTGGTTTCAAGCTGAATGATCCATTCTTCAAAGAGCATGAATTGGGTATTGTTTAATCAAGAATCTTATTGTGAATACTTGATTGAAATAGGTTGTGTAGCTTTTGACATTGATTATAAAGTAAAGTCTCAAGTCTTAGAGTGACTAGTTGATTGAATTTAGGCAAGTGATCTCCTAAACCTTGTAAATTTAGTTGGATCATTTATCTCCTTCATTGTGTGTGTTGGGGAGTAATAGGGATGAGGTGATGGGTTTATTATTCCACTTGAATAAGAATAATGAATAAAAAAGGGATTAATGAAAAGGCAACATGATGATTATAATGCTTGTGAATTGCCTGGTGGTGAACCTTATTTTATTGATTAATGAAATGGTTTGATGGCATGAGCATGGACTTGAATTACTGGAATTGTTGTCTCCTTCTTATTGTGTAAAATTGCTTATGTGCATTGATTATTGTATACCATAGACAAGTGATATAAAATTGATGGAAAATGATTCTGGCTAGGGATATAAAGATGACGGGAAATGGTTTTAGTTAGTGATATTATGTAGAAGGGAAATAGTTGTGGAAAGTAATGTGATATAAATATGATGGCAAATTATTCCGGCTAGTGATATAAAGCCAATAGAAAATGGATTCGACTAATGATATAAAGCTAATGTGAGATGGTTCTGGCTGGTGATGTGAAATAAAGCTGGTGGGAAATGGTTCTGGCAAGTGATATGATATAAAGCTAATGGGAAATGGTCCCAGCTACTGATGTGATATAAAGACAATGTGAAATGGGTCTGATTAGTGATGTGACATAAAGCCGATGGGGAGTTGTTCAAACTAGTGATATTGTGCCAAAGGGAAATGGTTCAGGCAAAATTTGGCTTTTATGATTTGATGCATTTGATAAGTGTGATTGATCTACGTGTTACTTATGATTGCCTTACTTTCTACTTATGATTGACATATTTGATACGTGTTGGTTGTGGAATCATGAGTATTGAGCTGTGACTATAAGCCTTGTGAGCTGTGTTTTGTGAAACTATTAGGTTGGGATGAATTTTGTGTAGGTTGTAGTTTAAGGAGGTTCGATTGGAATGAACAGAGTATTCAATTTCTATCTAGTTTGCCTTGTTTATTAAGTTGCTTACTTAGTACCATTTTATTTGGTACTCACTTCGTGCTTCTACACTTATGTTAGTTCTCATTCTGGTATCACATTATTGCTCTTATTCTTTTCCCATTTCAATGCTCGTTGAAGGACTTCAGAGGTCTGATTGTCATCCCGACATGACCTCTTTTCTTTTATGTTATGCTTTGTTCTCCTTAAGAAACAAAGACATTGAGACTTGTACTTATTTTCTTTTCATACACGTGAAAACTAGGTTTTGGGGGTTTTAATAAAATGAATATGTGTTCCGCTTTTATCTTGTTCTTGTTCTGTTTCCACATTTCTTTCGTTTGGTTGGGTTGAGGCAGACTTGTCTTGGTGGGAATAGTCAAGTGCCATCACGTCCATTTTTGAGTCATGAAAAATAGTATCAGAGCCTCAGGTTTATAGGTTTCATGAGTGTACACGCCAAGTCTATGTAATGTCTCGAGGACAGGTACGGATAAAATTGTACTTATCTTTGAGAGGTTATGAATAATGTTAGGCAACTTACTTTCCTTCATTATTTCTTATCGTATGTTGTTACTTTCACTTGTGCTGAGTTGCCACGTGTTGTTTTGGAATATGTCAAGGACCAGAGCTTTTATTTCTTGTGGTAGAGGGGAGGTAATCCCCGAGGTAGTTGTCGAGGCCTCAACTAGGGGTAGAGGTAAGGATCGAGCTAGAGGTCATGCATGTGTAGTTTCACCGGTTAGACCACGTGCCCGAGGAGCGGCACTAGCTAGAGGCAGAGCTAGAGATGTTTGTCTTTATCTAAATGTTGAGGTTGGTAGGAACAGGTTCCTCCCAAGTTTGGAGCTCCTTTGTATCAGGAGAATTTTTTAGGATGCTGGGTGTGTGGGAGAACTTCTCTTAGGGTGGTGCGACTGGTATGCGATAGAGTTCTCAGACGAGGGTAGGGTCGTAAACACCATGTCAGCAGCAGGTTCTAGGTATTCATGACCAGGTGGTTTAGCCACTAGTGATTCCTGTACAGGTTGATGGTGCACATATTTCTCCTGAGGTTATTTTGACAGCGGCTATTCAGTAGTGTTATGAGAGGTTTCAGAAGATGTAACCACTCCAATTTCAGGTGGTAAGAGCGAGGATGCTAATGAGTTCTTGAATTTGTGCCATGATATTCTTGAGGCAGTGGGCATGGTAGATGCTCGTGATGTTCATTTTGTTGTACTTTATCTTTGTGGACCCGCTAGAGAGTGGTGGAGGACTTATGTGAAGTCTAGGGTAGTTAGATATCCTCCGACAGAGTGGGATACGTTCTCTACTGCTTTTCATGATTGTTTCATCCCTTGGAGCGTAAGAGAGGAGAGTTGATTGAGGTTGGAGAGCTTGACACATGGCAGTTTGTTTGTGACTGAATATGAGGCTCGTTTCTATGAGCTATCCAGGCACACCATGACTGTTGTTCCTGATGAAGCGGAGAAAGTCCGCAGGTTTGTGAGATGGTTGACTTTCTCCATTAGGTCGTATGTGTTCAGAGAAGCCAAAGAGGGGAGGGGGATTCTTTCCAATCTATTATAAGCACTGCCAAGGAGGTAGAGTTATGGTTAAGGAAGAGTGGGGGACTCCGAGAGGGCCCGATCGAATGGCTAGTTTTCTTGTGCCTCATTTGGAGGCAGGGGTTCATATAGATGTACTATCTCTTTTCAGCATCATGGACCTATTCATGCATCTATTCCAACAGCTAAAAATGGAAAGTTATATCGAGGATCCTACGATTCTGGCTGAGGTGTCCATAGTAGCTCATCTAGTTTGCAACAATAGTTTTCTGTGGCAAGGTCTTGTTATAGTTGTGGGCATCCAGGTCTTTTTTTCCGAACAGTTTCCTTTGCATACTTACTCAAGTTCTGAACGTTTTTATTCTGCTGCTCTAGCTAGAGATTCAATGCTTTCGACCAGGGGTCGACGCAGAGGTTAGTCGGGTAGAGGCGGTTGGGCTTCAAGTAGGGGTGCTATAGCTGTACAGAGTGGAGGTCGAGGTTCTACTTAGACTACAGGTGGCCGAAAGGGATAATGTTATGCTTTTGTAGAGAGACCTGAGTCCGAGTCTCTTGATGATGTGATTACAATTATCATCCTAGTGTGCCATAAACCTGTGTCTGTATTATTTGATCTAGGTTCTTCTTTCTCGTGTGTGTCTACCTATTTTTTTGCCAGTTTTGATATGATTTCTGATAGTATTCATGTGCCTATTCATGTTTCTACACCAGTGGGTGAATACTTAGTAGTGGATCAAATGTATCGATCCTATCTTTTGTTTTTGGTCGGGTATGATACTTGGGTAGACTTGATCATTTTGGGGATGGTAAACTTTGATATTATCTTAGGTATGCATTAGCTTTCTCTGCATCATGCCATTCTTAATTGTTATGCTAAGACTGTGACCTTAGCGACGTCAGGTGTCCAAAGTGTTGAGTGGATGGGTACTAGTGGTTTGTATCCTAGCAAAGCTATCTCCTTTACTCAAGCTCAAAGATTGGTTGATAGAGGATGTTTATCCTATTGGGCCTTTATTCTGAATACTAGTGCTGAGCCACCTCCCATTGATTCTGTGCCCGGGATTCAAAAGTTTGTAGATGTCTTTCCTTCTAATCTTCCAAGTGTTCCTCTGGAGAGATATTGATTTTTCTATTAACATGGAGCCAGACACCAAGATCGTCTCTATTTCTACCTGTCGTATGGCTCCAGTTGAGTTGAATGAATTGAAGAATCTGTTGCAGAATTTACTGAGTAGGTGGTTCATTTTCCCTAGTGTTTCATCGTGGGGTGCTCATATTTTGATTGTGAGAAAGAAGGATGGTACCATGAGGATGTGTATTGATAATTAATAGTTCAACAAAGTAACAGTGAAGAACAAGTATCCTCTTTCTCGTATTAATGACTTATTTGATCAACTTTAGAGGGCATCTTTGTTTTCTAAGATTGATTTGAGGTTCCTCTATCACCTGTTGAAGATTAGGGCATCATATATCCCTAAGACAATGTTCAGGTTTCCTTATAGGCAGTATGAATTTCTTGTTATATTTTTTGGTTTAATTAACGCCACTACAATGTTCATGGAATTGATGAATGGGTTGTTCCGACCGAATTTAGATTTCCTTGTGATAGTGTTCATTGACGACATCTTGGTGTACTCCAAAATTAAGGAGGATCACAATAAGTATTTGAGAATTGTACTTCAGAGTTTGAGGGAAGAGAAGCTATATGGCAAGTGCTTAAAGTGTGAGTTTTTTCTTGATTCTGTTACATTTTAGGACACATAGGGTATTGATGAGTCGACAATTTCGACTCATTTAGGTCTTATTAATCAATGATTTAGTGTCCTCAATGCCTATTTTGTGCTCATAACCAATGTTAATGTGTTAATATGCAGCAATAATAGATTAAGGGAAAGGAAAGGACATTACAATATGAAAATGAGCATAAAATGTTGTAAAAGCTGAAGAAAAGAGAAGTTGGAGCTCGCAAAAGCCACTCGGTGACTTGTCGAATGAGCCTCTAGCTCGCCTAAAGTTCCAGCGAAGTAGCCCATGTTTCACACCTACTTGGTGAGAAAAGGACGACTCAGCGACTCGCTAAATGGATCAACGATCGCGATCCATCTGGAATTTTTTTTTAGAACAATTTGCTGCAAGAGTCAAGCCAAAAGACGAGAAGAAGCACATTGATTTGTGAGTTCGACTTACTTCGCCAACTGGACTCCGTGTTGAGTTTTTGGGATCGTATATATTTATTTTTAAAAGAAGATAAGCAGTTCCCACACTGTGTATCCCCGAGCCTTTGAGAGTTTTTACATTTATCACATTGTTTAACATTCTTGGAGAAGTTTGGGATCTTGAATTGGAGATTGTAAGATTTTAGCTTTGATTTCAGCATTTAGGTATTGCAGATCGTTAGCAATTCAGATGGAAAACCTTGTTGGTAACAATTTCTGACTTTCTGCTATGTTACCTTAGGGGTGTGATCATGTAGTCGAATGCATTAATTAGCTGATGGGTGTTATTAATTGCCGATTTTAATGATGTTTTGAAGTGGGTTCAATTTGTTCGTGTTTTAATTGATGAACTGAAGTTGCAAATTCAGTTCTAGCTGAACTCTCTATGATTGCTTGAGAAAGAGGTATTAGAGTAGAATGATTGATTGATAGTTGTATCGATTGCATCTTTTAAATCTAGATTGAGAAAGTGAGTTTGATTGCGTCTTTACAAACCCAGCTTCAGAAAGTGGTTTAATTAAGGAATTCAGTTGTTTGGTAATGTTAAACTTGTTGAGGTTCGAGAGAACTCACTTGAAACATAATAGTTAATTAAGAGTTAACTATTGTATTCAAAACCTATCCTACTCATTGAGAATAAAAAACTTTAAGCAGTTAGTAATTACCCGTTGCACGAAATTAGATTCGACTGATCACATTCCTAAGGCCTGATCTCTAATTGTTTAATTCCCGTGTTAGTTGTTCTTTATCATAAATTGGTTACTAACTCCCCCATTTGATATTAATCATTGAAATTTCGTGATTTAATGTCATGTTGCGAAATCTTTACTTCTACAAACTATTAGAACATGTTTTTACTTCCTAATTGAATTCTCTACCGTATCACTCCTTGTGGGATCGACACCAACTCATAGTTGGGTTTATACTTATTAGCGACCACCTACACTTAGAATTGGATGAAGTGTAGTTGATCTTTATCAATAATGGCGCCGCTATCCGAGATGTGGTGTTAAGAATTGTCTTATTGAGGTTTTTTCGTGAACTAATTTTATTGTAGTTGAATTATCTTTTTTTTCTTCTTATTGGCTGCTCCAAAGTGGGTGAAGAAATGAGTGTGAACAGGAGTAATGCAAGTCAACTCGGGAACAATGATGACATCGAGAACTTGCATGATGTCAATGAAGATCAGCTGGGAAGTGCGGGTGCTATTCGATTGCCTCTAACTGTGAGTAATGCGGTGTTTCATGTGACTAGCACGATGTTGCAGCTATTGCAAATGAAGGGTATCTTCGGAGAGCTTTCTACTGAGGACCCTCATGACCACATCTAAAATTTTGTGGATGTGTGTGGACCGTTTTCCTTTAAGAACATCGCCCAAGAGTCATTCAGACTCCGTTTGTTTCCCTTTTCTCTAATGGGGGAAGCAACAAAGTATTGACCGTACTATCAAGGGAATGGATCACTTCTTGGGAAGAGCTCACGAAAGTGTTTTATGAAATATTTTCCCTCCCTCGAAGATGGTTAAGTTGAGGGATAATATTCAGAATTTCAAACGAATTGATGGTGAGCCTATCCAGGAAACATGGTTGAGGTTCAAAAAGTTACTGCTCCAATGTCCGACTCACTGGTTGCCAAACAATGTGTTATTACAATATTTTTTATTGGAGTCTTGACACATCAACAAAGGTGTCGCTGATCAACTCATTCAGGGTGGAATCATGAGACAAACATTTGACATAGCATCGTCCCTGCTTGATGAGATGACGAAAATTAATCATGCATGGTATACAAGGGAAGATCAGGTGTCTCTTTTGAATCCTGGGCTGACAAGGAACAAATGGAAAAGAACCAAGAATTAGATGAGAAGATGGCCAAGATAATGACCCAAATGGACCTATTGACGAAGCATGTCATGTGAGCTGGTTACAAGGCTGTAAATGCGGTTAGTGCTAATAGTGGTGTGAATCATGATGACACACAATTTCTGCCATGTACAACGAAGGGGTGCAGTTCTTGTCGAACCAAGCAGGGGGTTCTTGTCCGATCTATTCAAGGTTGGGCGTAAATCAAGGTTGGAATAAAGATCGCGATGATGGTTGGAGAGATCGAGATCGCAAATGGCATGACCATGGTGCAAATTGGAGAGATAGAGATGGTGACAAAGATTGCTATATGCCTCCTCATGAACGTCAAAAGCCGAAGGAACCAAGGGATGATCCCGAAAGCTTTCAGACCAAATAAAGGCTTGATCGTATCTTGAACAAGGTTGAAGGATCAGACAAGGTACTCAAGGAGATGAAAGACGATGTCTCTTCTCTAAATCAAATGTTGACTTCGCACTCGGTTTCCATGGAGTATCTTGAAATTCAGATGGGTCAGATCTCGGCTCATTTAAATCCAAGACCGAAAGGGGTCTCCCTAGTGATACTTTGGTAAGCCTGAAGAATGAGGCATGATCACATCGCCAATCATGCCACGATGTTAAATAAGTCACTTCTTGGGAGGCAACCCAAGTTTTAGTTTTGTTTTGAATAATGTTTGTTCGATGATGTGCAGGTTGAAATTCAAATTTTTGAAAAAAAGGGAAAATTGGGAGAGTTAAAATCCACTCGGGAAATCATAGAGTGGATCGGCGAGCCTGACATATCTTGTCTTTTGGACCAACTGGAAGGCCAAGTTTCTATTGAATTCGGCAAACTAAAGTCCACTCGGCAAGTCGCTGAGTGGATCGGCGACGTTAATGAGCCTCGTCGAGTGAGGTGCGAACTGAAGGGTCAAAGACCTTTCAACTATTTTAAATTCAAACCTTCTCCTTATTTCAAACTTTCGACTCTTGCACACTTACAATTAGATTTTTCATCATAGTTTTTCATTTCTATTTTTATGGGTATCCTTGAGTGCTCGAAATCTAAAGTGTTGCCCGTTATTTTCCTCTGCCATAGTGTCAAGTTTCTGAACTTGAGGTTGGTTGTCCGAACTTGTTTTTAAATTGCAAAACTTGTGTCGAGCATGTATTTAAGTAGTTCATAGATCTAGTATATGCTTTGATTCTGTGTTAAATTATTCGTTAATATCTATTTAGAACTAAAGCATGCCTAATATCTTGTTTAGACTAAATTAGTTTGAGATTTGCATTTAAAGTGTGTAAATTATGGGTTTTCATGTTAGATTTTGTGTGGGTGAAATCTGAGTAGCCCAAGTTCCACCAAACAACTCTAATTTTCCCAATGATGGATAAGGTAACATCATTCTTAAGGGAAAAATCGTTGTTTTGATGAATCTAGACCAATTGGGGGAAGTCTAAGTACCCCTGGGTAGGTAATTGTCGTGGGTAGGTTTGAATTGAATAAAATTGTCCTTGAAATTGGTTGTCGTAGGTTGTGCATTGAGAATTGAGATTTGGGTTAGGAATCTAGCACGTTTGGCCATTTGGTGAGCTGAGTCTATCTCATTGAGTGACTCGGTGGCACGCTAATTGACCCCCTTTATCACTGATTTGACCTGATTTGTTAGTATATTTCAAAGTAACTTTCAACGATACACGTGTGCTTGTCTAGTACACTCGACCACTCATTGAATGAGTTCTATCTCGCCTTTCTGACTTTTTTTTTGACTGATTGTTTCTATGAAATTCAATGAAGCTACCTCTGGTCACTGAGTGAACCCGACGACTCACCGAATGGCCTGTGATATTACCCTTTTATGTTGAATTTCTGCTTTTTCATGCTACAACTTCCGGCAAGCCCTCTACTGCTCACTAAATGGCTTCGATGACTCACCGAATGGATTAACGAGTTTTCATACATTTTTTTTGAAAATGACATTTTGTTAACCCTTTGCAACCACATGTGTTTTGTTTGTGTTTTTCTATAGATATGGCTAGACCTAAGCTCCCAGTGAGAGGTCCCACATCTTGGAAAATGGCAAAAGGGGCCGTAATTGCAGTGGAGCTCACACCTCCCTGGCCACTTGTCTTAAGCCTCCTCAGGGGAGTGTGAAGGTCAAAGGGAAAAAATAAGTCATGGAGAGTTCCAGTTCGAGCTCAAGATCTTCGGACAACATGTGCATTGACTCCACTCACCTTACATCCTCTGAGTTTGAAAGAGAAGAAGCAGTGGGGTCCAAGACTCCAGTGCATACATTGGCAACTGAGGGACGGTTGCTAAAGCGGAGGCGTGCGGAATTGCATTCTAAAGAAATTCATGACCTATTGGCCAGACTTCCAGCACTGCCAACACCTCCAAAGCCTACAGCAGTACAAACACCTCAAGTGCCTCCCACCCTAACACATCCTCATTGTTCTATGAACCGATTTAAGGCTGCTAGTTTAAGGAGTGGTTGTCTATAGATGGTCTGGTAGACATGTATCTGGATATGTGGGAGACGCTGCACTTCCACAAATTTCAACAGTTCACTCAGCCCTGAAATCCTTATGTTCCTTCCTGGGTTCGAGAATTCAATGAGAGTTAAGAAAGGTTGTTCCGAAAGGGGAAGAAAAAGGCATGGTTGATGGCATCGATGGACTATGTAGAGGTGCGGAGTAAGAGAGTAAAGTGCAGCAAGACCGACATCAATGACTGCTGGACTGCACTATGCGTACCATCCATTCCTTGGCCGACATGGTCAAGACCAAAACTCTGGAAGACTTGAAGGGGTGGTTGAACCCGTTGCTGAGTGATGCTAATCCTCCCTGGATCGAGGCAGGAGTGGTGATTTAGAAGAATGACATGCATGTGGCTGCTCGTTATTGGTTTGGATTCATTTCCAACACCCTGATGCCTTCTCAGAATAAATCAATTATCTGGCATCCTAAGGCTGCACTGCTAGGTTGTTTTATTGATCTAGAGTGGAGAAATATCAAGGCAATCATTTATGAGGAGATGGTGATGAGGGAAAAACAAAACACGACCTCGTTACCATTTCCAGTGCTAATTAGTGAGTTGTGTCATCGGGCTGATGTGCCATTTGTGGAAAAGATAGATACATAGGTGACTTTGGCATCATCGACCGACATTAGAAGAATTGAGGCTGATTACACAAAGGATGAAGAAGAGAGGAGAAAAAAGGCTTCGGTGGACACCTCTCCGGTGGTTAATGTTGAGGCCATGATGGCCGATGCCTTACAATCTACGCCGGTGGTTGAACCGATAGGTATACCCAACTCTTCTACCTCTATTGCACCTACCCCTTCTACTACTTCCCATTCCCCCTTGACACAAGCTATGATCTATAAGATAGGCAACCTTGCCTACTCACTTGATATGAGGGCTGCAAGGGTTGAGGCCGCTGTTCCTTCTATGATCGACCGTGGGATAGCGGCAATATTGGCTCCTATTCAGGATGATCCGAGAGAAGAGAGAGATGATCATGGCCCACAGGGTATCTTTGGATGCTCTTACTGTTCTTGTGGAGGTGTGCGAGACGTCAGACCATAGGTCTACGGATGTGACAACCTTGAAGGCTAATATTACCGGTCTATGGCATGATGTGGATGATTTTAATTCCACTCATATCTCAATGTTGTGGGGCAATGTAGATGTGCAAAAGGACCCCGGTGCTAATAAGCCAACTATTTCTAAAAGCTCTCCAGCTATCGTGACCGGAGATATTGTTATAGCTGATGAGGAATGATAAGTTCGACACACCTGAGAAAGATGAAGATGACCTAGGAGCTCGTGATGAGGAGGTGTTCGAGGATCTGGAGAACCTGGAGGGTGATTTAGTAAGGGTGGATACGGAGGCGTCACTGTTCGACACATCCATGATTGGCTCGAGAGGGTATCAGCCCACATAAGAGGTGTTTTCATAGACTTTTACAGCTGGAGTCGAACCAGGCACTGATGCCCAGATTGAGGCCACCCCAGATGTGCAAAGTTCACCCAGACTTAGCCTGATAGGGGGATTTTTATTCTCCCTCCACTTTCTTTACTTTTGAGACATTCAGTTTTTACAGGACATTGAGGACACTATGTATTTTACGTTTGGGTGTTATTGTTATACCTAGCCTCCTTTGGGATATTTGGTTGTATTTTGTTACTTTTGTTCAAACTTCTCCTCATTGATGGATGTGAATGCTGGTTTTATTTCATTGGTTTCTCTCTTAATTGCGTGATTGTGTGTGATTTTTATTTTCTTATACATTTGAGTGTCGGTTACGATCAATAACAATGATTTAAATAGTGCTCTTGATGAACGATATGTTTGTGGAAGTCCAACGAGGCAATTTTATTTGCATAAGTCATGTGTGAACTCTTAGCATCACATTGTGACTAGTCGATTGTCAAAGTTAGTCTTGTAATGATCAGTGCACACGAGCTTATCTTGTAGAGTCATGATCGATGATTATGTTGAATGCCTTGTGTGGTGAGGTTTGCTTGAAATATGTGCATGGTGATACCTAGAACTTGCCCCGCTGGTCTAGTTGACTAACTTTTGTGAATGAAGGACATGATCTTAGGCATAAATTTTTAAGAGTGAACCTAATTTCCATACCTTTTTGTGACCACCTTGTGATTGTGTGAACCTATCTTGGCACCATTTGAGCCTAACCTTTTCTTTGGATGAAACATGAACACAAATGGCCTTGTCCTCCCCACCTAAAACCTTTGTGAAGCATTGGTTTATCTAAATAGCCAACTTAGGCCAAAATCCTAAGTTGAGGGTGTAGTAAGAATGAGGAAAGAAATTGAGAAAGAAGTTCCTGAAATTTATCCTTAGGAACTTGTGTTGAAGAAAAAGATGGAACCACTCCATATAAAAAAAGAGGGAGAATACGTGAAATTTGAGCTATGCTTCATCAAGGTAGAAGTCACTAATACCCGTACCCTCAGCCCAATTGCAAGCCTTGAAAGACCTTTTTGATCTTGCATGAGCCGAATGATGTGTTGGTTGGAAATACGGGCAAGCTTATGGGTAAAATCGTGCATATGTTTCTCATTGGGAGTGGGAGAGTTGATTTCGATTACTTAAATGGTAATCTTTGATTGGCTTTTGAGAGCATGTAATCATTCTTGATGTGAGGGCATTCGAATACTCTTGTTGAGCATGAATTTGCATTTGAAGTGAGCATTGAGAGCTTGAACTCTAATTGATGATTTCTAGTCATGGCTTGAAATTTCTAGTGCACAATTCAATATTGCATGTGTAGATTGAACCTTGTGTGCATTCACGCTAAGTCTCAAGGAGCACTATTTGTAGACATCTCTGTTGACATAATTGATTTTGTGTTGTACTTGAGGACAAGTAAAAGTTTAAGTTGTGGGTATTGATGAGTCGGCAATTTTGACTCATTTAGGGGTTATTATTCAATGATTTAGTGTCCTCAGTGCCTATTTTGTGCTCATAACTGATGTTAATGTGTTAATATGTAGCAATACAGGCTTAAGGGAAAGACAAGGACATTACAATGTGAAAAAAAGCGAAAAGAGTTTGAAAATAAGAAGAAAAGAGAAGCTGGAGCTCGCAAAAGCCACTCGGTGACTCACCGAGTGAGCCTCCAGCTCGCCTAAAGTTCCAGAAAAGTGACCCATGTTCCAAACCAACTTGGTGAGCAAAAGGATGAATCAGTAACTCACCAAATGGATCGACGATTGCGATCCAGCTCGCCTAAACTTCCAGAACAATTTGATGTAGGAGTCAAGCCAAAAGGCGAGAAGAAGCACAACTCAGTGCTTTGCCGAGTTGATCGGCGAGTTGGACTTACCTCAACAAATGTACCTTGTTTTGAGTTTTTGCGAACGTATTAATTCATTATTTGAAAGAAGAAAAGTAGTTCCCACACTGTGTATTTCTGGCTCTTTAAGAGTTTTTACATTTTCCCCATTGTTTAACATTCTTGGAGAAGTTTGGGAACTAGAATTGGAGATTGTAAGATTTTAGCTTTGATTTCAGCATTTGATTATTGTAGATCGTGTGCAATTCATATGGAAAACCTTGTTGGTAACGATTTCTTACATTCCTCTATGTTTAGCTAAAACCCCTTACCTTAGGGGTATGATCATGTAGTCGAATGCATTAATTATCTTATGGGTATTATTAATTGCTGATTTTAATGTTGTTTTGAAGTGGGTTCAATTATTTGTTTGTGTTTTAATCGATGAACTGAAGTTGCAAATTCAGTTCTAGCTTAACTCTCTATGCTTGCTTGAGAAAGAGGTATTAGAGTAGAATAATTGTTTGATAGTTGTATTGATTGCGTCTTTAAAATCTAGCTTGAGAAAGTGGGTTTGATTGTGTCTTTACAAACAAATCTTGAGAAAGTGGGTTAGTTAAGGAATTGAGTTGTTTGGTAATGTTAAGCTTATTGAGGTTCTAGAGAACTCTCATGAAACATAATAGTTGATCAAGAGATGACTATTGTATTCAAAACCTAGCCTACCAATTGAGAATCAACAACTTCAAGCAATTAGTAATTACCTATTACGCAAATTAGCATTCGGCTGATCACATTCCTAAGGTCTGATCTCTAATTGTTTAATTCTGGTGTTAGTTGTTATTTGTCACAAATTGGTTACTAAATCCCCCCATTTGATATTAATTATTGAAACTTCGTGATTTCATTTCATGTTGCAAAATCTTTACTTCTACAAACAATTAGAACACATTTTTACTTCCTAATTGAATTCTCTACCGTATCACTCCCTGTGGGATCGACCCCTACTCTTAGTTGGGTTTATACTTATTAGCCACCGCCTACACTTAGAATTGGATGAAGTGTAGTTGAGAATTATCAGGTATTTGGGTAGATCCTGTCATGAATGAGGCAGTTAGAGGTTGGACAAGACCTACATCAATTATTGAGATCCAGAGTATTGTGGGATTTGCAGGCTATTATAGATGATTTGTTCAGAGCTTTTCTACTATTGCAACTCTTTTAACCAGATTGACTCAACAATGTGTGAGCATCCAGTGGCTTGATGAGTGTGAGGAGAGCTTTCAAAAGCTTAAGACCTTATTGACTTCAACTCCTATTTTGACTTTACTTGAGAAGGGTGTGGACTTCATGGTTTGTTGTGATACTTCTACAGTCGGGTTGGGTGGTGTTCTAATGCAGAATGGGAAAGTGACTGCCTATGCTTCTACACAGTCAAAGATGTCATGACCCAGGGGTACACCCTAGACGTAGCATGGCATACTTGAGCCCAAAGGGGTCTAACTATCACCTTAAGTCAATCATATCATGGAAGGCAACTATGGAAGCAATCCATCAAACATACATCATAAGAGAATACTTTCTTGAATAACCTTAAGTCATACTTGTGCAATGCATGACTAGCATCCCATAATACTATTCATGCTAAGTACTAATTTTAGGTCCTCATACTAATACTTGTTGGTTTGGAACCTAGTTCCTCTCTTTAACTTTATAACACTATGAGGTACTCCCTTAAGCACATTATAGTTCATTATTAGGTTGAACCATATGAGACACTTCTTTAAGCATGTCTAAGTTCATTATTAACATGGACCCTATGAGATACTACCTTAAGCATGTGTAAATCCATTTATACTCTTGAACACTATGAGGTACTTCTTTAAGTAAGTCATAGTTCATTTATGCTTTTGAACACTATGAGATGCTTCTTCAAGCATGTTTTAGTTCATTGGATATGGAGATTTCTCCTAGAAACCTTAACTCAACTATGTGAAGGCTTCCATCTCATGAGACCTAACATTGGGAAAACCCACACTCTACTACATAAGAGTTCCCCCTTTAACTTGGATAGTCCTCACATCAACTAGGTGTGGTTCTCCTTTCCACTTGGAGCTCGGACCTTCTCTTGTGTGACACTCCATCTCATTATCAATATCCACTTGAGGCCAAGCATACACCCCATGATTTACACTATTAAGCCTTGCTTAATACTCATGTCTCATGGAAGGATGTCCTTGACAACCAATCCATGTTTAAGTGATTCTATCACTTTCTACTTTCATGCATTCATAAGGTAGGTTAGGTGAGTATAGGCCCTTCACCAAAATTCTACCTATTAGACTTTTATTCATCACATTAACTTTACTCTTAAAGCCCTAGTGATTCAACATTCATGACTACAAACCTTACTCTAAAAGCTTTACTTCATTGTATCCTTATTCATATTTAGATTACAAGGCATTCAAACAGATTCTTCATTACTAGGTGATTTTAGTCATAAATCATCATGTAAGTTCAATCTCAAGACTGACTAGTAAAGACCCATAATATTCACATTATCCTAGTTCAATTCATGTATATTGGTTTCTAGCCTTAGACAATTACTAGTCAAAAGCATTAATTCTAGAAGATCACCTATGAACCTTCAATTTCACCTTTCATGGTTATAACCCACATAATTCAACTTCATCAATTAGACTAGGGTAACCATGGAAATCACATAAATTCATCATAATATCACAATTCAATGCTAAATCAGACATAATTTGGTATTATCAACTCATTTGGATCATACCCATCACTACCCACAACCTAGGAAGAAACCCTAGCTTTGATTGAGTTTTTCTTCATCATTGGGGGAAATCTAAGGGGCTCTATGAGTGGAAGAACCCATAGATGGATAAGCTAACATACCTTGATTCAAAGCCCTTACCCAAGCTTGCAACAATGGAGTCTTGTTCTGGACCTAAGATTCAAGCTTTATCTTCTCTTTCAAGTCTTGGGTTTTCTAAAGAGAATTTTTTAGATGAAGAACTTTGGGATCTTTTAGGGTTTTGGAATTAATGACTTAGTTGGGGTGGTTAATGACCTAAAATAGTTTATATAGGTGTATAAATTCCATATAACACGACCCCCACTTAAAACCAATTAAAAATGAATTTCCTAATTTGACCCTTATTAGGCAGCCATGGTGCCAGGCACCACGACAGGACCTCACGAGTCGTGGTTAAGACCACGAGCCGTGGTCAAGACCACGAGCCGTGGTCCTTGGGTAGTGGCTGGGCCAAAGTGTCTTGGCCTCCCTCAACTTAAGGCATCTTCACGAGCCTTCCTATGAACCGTGGTCAAGACCACTGGTCGTGAAATGGCTCATGGAGGTGTGCCACATTGAGGAAACCCTTAGGGAGCTACTGTCTAGTCTTCACGAACCACACCATGAGCCATGGTCCACACCACTGGCCGTGGTGGTGGTCGTGGACTTGAGGCAGTGTGCTCCAAGTTTGGGGCACCCTTGGCCTTTGGCTTGGGCCTTTCCCCTTTGCCTTGGCACTTTAAGCTATGGGAAATCATTTTACGATTCTAACCCTTGTTTCAAACCTTGAAACCTTTACGTAAAGCTCTAGTTTAGTCTACTAGTTTTTGGGGTATTCAAATATCTCCCCCTTGGGATCATTCGTCCTCAAATGACAATTCGAACACTTCTTAGAGGAGACGACTCTAGACTTGCAGCCCATCATGCATGCAATACATCTAAATGCACACAACCAAGGAGGAAAACTTCAATTCCAAGCTAAACATACTCGATGCAACAAAAGGAAGTAGGAACTACATCTAACAACCCATTTATGCATGAGATTCTCATAACTAGTAATGTTCAAGGAGGAACTACCATCTCCTAGTCATAACATGCTCAACATACTCTCAAAAAGCATTTATTTAAGGAGGAATCTCTAAATTCCAAACTAAAGCATGCTCATATATTCATCTCATGAAGTCAAATAGGCAACTCATACTCAATGCACTACAATCATGAGGAAATTTTTCATGCAAACTCATTTTTTCTCTTTTAAATCATAAACTTTCATGGACATGCATCATATAAGGAAATCATGGCAACACGTAAACACACAATAAACTTGATAGATAGGCACACCATCTCCCCCTTGGGAGTAAGCCGATACCAACTCTTATAAATATACTTCATACTAAGGATAACTTCAAAGTCCAACACAACAAGTCACAGAAGAAAAGAAATCCGGAATTTACTAAAGCATGGTAAAAACATAAGGAGGTCACTCTTGATCAGTCTTAGCTTAGAGGTTATAGAACCTATTCTTATTTTGAGGCTCCACATCTATACCACTAGAGGCAACTTGCTTATCCTCCCTTCCCTTCACCTTAAGAACTGGACAATTTCTCATTTTGTGACCATCCTTTCCACACCCATATCAACCATCCATGCCGGCTAGGCACTTACCATAATGACTCCTCCCACACTTGGAGCAAGTAGACTTATGCAATGGAGACCCACTACCTTTCTCTTGTTCAAACCTAGGGGTGTTGGAAGAATCTTGACCGGAATACCTTTGTTTAGACTTAGTCCTACCTTGTCCATCAGACTTAGCATTAGAAAAGTTCACATCATCGGTTCTAGCTCTTTTTACCTCCCTATTCATTTTCTTGAGCTTTTGCTCTTCAATTTGTTTGGCATGAACCATAAGACTTGAAATATTCATACTAGGGATAAGCATTGCCGAACGATATTCATTGACTACTAAGTCAGACACTCCCATCACAAATTTATTCATTCTATCCCCCAAATCCGCCACTATAGTTGGAGCATACTTGGATAGTAGGGTAAACTTAAGAACATAATCCTTCACACTCTTACCTCCTTGACGAAGGTTAATGAATTCTTGCATCTTTCATTCCCTCAACTCTAGGGAAAAGAACCTATCTAGGAATGCTTCTTTGAACCCTCCTAACTCTATTGAGCCCGCTTCTACCGGCCTATTATCTTTCCAGTGTTCATACCATATTTGTGCTATATCTCTCAATTGATAAGTGGCTAGTTCTGCTTTCTCTACCGAAGTCAGTCCCATGATGGCAAGCACCTTATACACCTCATCTATAAAACCTTGAGAATCTTCCTCCAGTTTGGAGACATAAAATTCCGGAGGGTTCATCCTAAAAAACTCTCTCACCCTTAAAGCTGAGGAATTCACATTTGCATCAACCGGAGCAACAACCTCCCTATTAGCTTGGGCCATTATGGCTTGGGCTTGAGTTGTCATGGCTTGAGTTAATATTTGGAGAGAACCTTATTTCCACATTTGTCATAATCCCCGTATCAATAGGAACTTGAGGAGGAGCTTGTGGTGGAACTTGGAGAGGAACCTTTTGCTCCTCATCACCTTCCTTATCTCTCCTAGCATTAGCCCTTGTATTAGCCATACCCTGTAAAACCATAGGACACAAATTAGAAGAAGGACCTACTAAAGCCAAACTCTATGGCACGACTTATAGAATGAAGAAGCAAGATTTCCTAAACATACCATAGCCTCCTATTCATAAATATGGCGCGCTTCACATTTATGAACAAGACTCTACTAGACGTGGTTTGAGACAATGCTAGAACCATTCTAAACCTTGTGCTCTGATACCAAGTTTGTCACGACCCAGGGGTACACCCTGGACGTAACATGGCGTACTTGACCCCGAAGGGGTCTCATACAATCCCTTAGCATATCATAACATAAGATAATAGAAAAGTACCTAAATTTGTTTTAAAAACTTTTAACCATACAATTGAAAACTTTTCATAAAATGCAAGCAGAAGTCTTTACTACACTTTTGTCTCAAACCATCTAAACTCAACTTGAATTAAAAGCTTTGGGACACAGTCCATACAATAGTCTCAACATGAAAATAAAAGACATAAAGAAACTAGTGGGTTTTATCCTTGAAGCTATGAGGACTCACCAAAATCTTCAACTCCTTTGCTAGTTTAGAAACCTATCTGCAAGAATAGAACTCAATCTCCAAACTCTACATTTGATAGGAATGTAGGCACAGTATGCATTAGTACAAAATGTACTAAATATGTTAGCTAGCATAATCATAAGAGCATAAGACAAGGGTTAGTTAATATAAGACATAATCCATAATCATATGAAAAACTTCATGAAACATCAATTCTAAGCATAAGAGACAATATCATAATAATAAGAAAAGTCTCCAACATAAGCCTCATATAAGTATTACTCAACTCCTAGTCATTCATATCATAAAGGACTATTCTCAAGTAACCTCAAGGCATACTTTTGCAATGCATGAATAGCATCCTATAATACCATCCAGGCTAGGTACCCCATTTTGGTCATCTTAATCATAGTCTATATGCATGGTCAATCTTAGGCTTTCACTCTATAGGAGTACTACACCCCTAAGTAACCTCAAAGTACACTTGTGCAATTCATGAAAGACATCCCATAATATCATTCACACTAAGCATGATCTTGCAGTCACCATATGCATACCTACCATTCACTTGGTCTCATTCTTAACTTTATTCATAAAGACAAGGGAACTATCACCTTAAGTCAATCATATCATCGAAGGCACTATGGCAACAATCCATCAAACATACATCATAAGAGAACACTTTCTTGAATAACCTTAAGTCATACTTGTGGAATGCATGAATAGCATCCCATAATACTATTCATGCTAAGTACTACTTTTAGGTCCTCATACTAATACTTCTTATTTTGGAACCTAGTTCCTCTCTTTAACTTTAGAACACTATGAGGTACTCCCTTAAGCACATCTTAGTTCATTATTAGGTTGAACCATATGAGACACTTCTTTAAGCATGTCTTAGTTTATTATTGACATGGACCCTATGAGATACTACCTTAAGCATGTCTAAGTCCATTTATACTCTTGAACACTATGATGTACTTCTTTAAGTAAGTCATAGTTCATTTATGCTTTTGAACACTATGAGATGCTTTTTCAAGCATGTCTTAGTTCATTGGATATGGAGATTTCTCCTAGAAACCTTAACTCAACTATTTGAAGGCTTCCATCTCATGAGACCTAACTTTGGGAAAACCAACACTCTACTCCGTAAGAGTTCCCCCTTTAACTTGGATAGTCCTCACATCAACTAGGTGTGGTTCTCCTTCCAACTTGGAGCCCAGACCCTCTCTTGTGTGACACTCCATCTCATTGCCAATATCCACTTGAGGCCAAGCATAAACCCTAAGATTTACACTATTAAGCCTTTCTTAATAATCATGTCTCATGGAAGGATGTCCTTGACAACCAATCCATGTTCAAGTGATTCTATCACTCTATACTTTCATGCATTCATAAGGTAGGTTAGATGAGTATAGGACTTTCACCATAATTCTACCTATTAGACGTCTATTCATCACATTAACTTTACTCTCAAAGCCTTAGTGATTCAACATTCATGAATACAAGCCCTACTCTCAAAGCTTCACTTCATTCTATCCTTATTTATATCTAGATTACAAGACATTCAATCGCATTCTTCATCACTAGGTGATTTTAGTCATAATTCATCACGTAAGTTCAATCTCAGGCCTTACTAGTCAAGACCATTCATATTCACATTATCATAGTTCAATTCATGTATATAGGTTTCTAGCCTTAGACAATTACTATTCAAAACATTAATTCTAGAAGATCACCTATGAACCTTCAATTTCACCTTTCATGGCAATAACCTACATAATTCAACTTCATCAATTAGAATAGGGTAACCATGTAAATCACATAAATTCATCAAAATATCACAATTCAATGCTAAATCAGACATAATTTGGTATTATCCACTCATTTGGATCATACCCATCACTACCCACAACCTAGGAAGAAACCCTAGCTTAGATTGGGTTTTCTTCACCATTGGGGGAAAACTAAGGGGCTCTATGGGTGGAAGAACCCATAGGTGAATAAGATAACTACCTTGATTAAAAGACCTTACCCAAGCTTGCAACAATGGAGTCTTTTTCTTGACCTAAGCTTCAAGATCTATCTTCTTTTTCTTTAAGTCTTGGATTTTCTAGAGAGAGAATTTTTTAGATGAAGAACTTAGGGATCTTTTGGGGTTTTGGAATTAATGACTTAGTTGGGGTGGTTAATGACTTAAAATAGTTTATAAAGGTGTATTAAGTTCATATAAAATGACCCCAACTTAAAACCAATTAACAATGAATTTCCTAATTTGACCCATTAGGTAGCCATGGTGCCAGACACCACGACAGGACCTCACGGGCCATGGTCCTTCCCATGGTCCTTGGGCAGTGCCTTATCCAATGTGTCTTGGCCTTGCTCATCCTAAGGCATCTTCACGAGCCTTTCCACGAACTGTGGTCAAGACCTCTGGTCGTGAAGTGTCTCATGGAGGTGTTCCACTTTGAGGCAGCCCTTAGGGAGCTACTTCCTAGTCTTCATGAACCACACCACGAGCCATGGTCCACACCACTGGCCGTGGTGGTGGTCGTGGACTTGAGGCAGTGTGCTCCAAGCTTGGGGAAGCCTTAGCCTTGGGCCTTGCCCCTTTGCCTTGGCACTAGCCTTTTAGCCTCTACTCTTATAGCCCTCAACTAAACCCTAGATGGTCTACTAAGCTACGAGAAATAATTTTATGATTCTAACCCTTGTTTCAAACCTTGAAACCTTTACGTATAGCTCTAGTTTAGTCTACTAGTTTCCAGGGTATTACAGAAGACCCATGAGAAGAACTACCCTACTCATGATGTAGAGTTGGCAGTTGTAGTATTTGTGCTTAAGGGATGGCGACATTATCTATATGGGGTACATTGTGAGGCCTTCAATGATCATCAGAGTCCTTAGTACATATTCAGTTAGAGGGATCTTAACTTGAGGCATCGCATATTTCTTGAGCTACTAAAGGACTATGCCATCACTATCTTATATTATCCAGGGAAGGCCAATATGGTGGCCGACATTTTGAGTAGAAAGTCTTCTAGCATGGGGAGTTTTGCTGCTATTAGTGTGGAGAGGGGACTATTCGTTAGAGATGTTCAGAGCTTAGCCAAAAACCTTGTCCAATTGTAGATTTTTGAGGATAGTGGTGGCTTGATTGCTTTCATAGAGGATCATTCTTACCTAGTTTAATAGATCCACGAGCACCGATTTTGATGATGAAAAGCTATGTCTCATTTGAGACAAGGTGATGATAGGGAAATCTAAGGAGGCTATCCTTGAATTTGAGGGTATCTTGAGGATTGGGGGTAGGATCTATATGCTCAAGGTGGGTGAGTTGATTACACTGATTCTTAAGAAGGCCTTTTGTTCTCAATATTCCACCCATCTAGCAGCGATGAAGATGTATCATGATCTGAGTCAGCATTACTGATTGCGTGGCATGAAGAGAAATATTGAAGATTTTGTTTCCAGGTGCTTGAATTGCCAATAGGTCAAGTGTGTGCACTAATGGCCCAATGGTATATCTCAGAGGATGCCTATTCCTACTTAGAAGTGGGAACAAATCACTATGGAGTTTGTTGTGGGACTACCTACCCTCGTGGGTGGTTATGATTCTATTTGGGTGGTTGTTGATAGGCTGACCAAGTCCACTCATTTCATCCCAGTTCGGGTGAAGTATACGGCAAAAAAGTTAGCCCAACTCTATATTAGCCAGATTGTGCGACTACATCGAGTTCCTGTTTCCATTGTCTCTGACTGAGGTTCTTTGTTCACTTCCCATTTCTAGAAAGCTCTACAACATGGTTTAGGTACTTGGTTAGATACGAGTACTGCTTTTGACCCTCAAATTGATGGTTAGTCCGAGTAAATGACTCAAGTGTTGGAGGACATGCTCCGAGCTTGTGTGACTGATTTCGGTACTATATGGGATCATCATTTGCCTTTATCCGAGTTTTCCTACAACAATAGTTACCATTTAAGTATTCAGATGACCCCATTTGATTTTTTGTATGGAAGACAATGTAGATCTCCGATCGGATAGTTTGATTCAGCTGAGATGGACTCCTTAGATACACACTTTCTTAAAGATTCTATGGATCAGGACCGTATGATTCAGGATAGCTTTTTGACAACATAGAGTTGGCAGAAGAGTTATGTAGATCGAAGAAACCGAGCCCTAGATTTTATGGAGGGTGATTATGTTTCTCTCCGAATGTCACTCATGAAGGGTGTGATGAGGTTCAAAAATAAGGGCAAGCTTAGCCCTACATGCATTGGGCCTTTTGAGACTGATACGCTAAAATTACACCTCCCTAAAGAAGCATAAGCGATCGTTATCAAGTAAAGAACCCAACTTGTAGGTTGGGGTCGATCCCATGAGGAAAATAGTTTAGACTTAACTTTAACCAACAATTATATTCGTTTAGTCAAATTGCTTCCAGAAACAAGTAATTAAAGGGGGGGATTTGTGAAACAAATTGTAAGAATTTAGTAAGTAATCAGTAAACAAAAGTCAATTTTGGTTGTTATCAAGATGAGAGAATTAACTAGGGTATACGTGTTCCTCACAAGCTCATAACGCAGTAATCCTAGTAACAACAATACTTTCCTAGTGTATTACATGCAAAGTGATAAGTTAGGTATCTCTAAATCCTTGGTCCGGCATCTAGAGAATTTCACCCCGCACCTTGGTCCGGCTACGTGTGTATAATTTACTAACCCTTACCTTTACCTCATATTAGACATCACA
>JAJOOO010012148.1:0-34518 GCA_029582685.1 Solanum piurae | reverse complement strand
AAAATACTCTATGATCAACCTCCTCACCAATGATGTATATGTAACATTCAACAAATATCCGGTAACTTCATGCCCATATAACTGGTGTTTTGTGTCTTGGATGGTAAATGAGTGTGTTGATAATATAACAAGATAAGAGAAACATCAAATAGTTTTTAGGACATGGTTCCTTAATCTAATCTTGTACACTATCTATTTATGCAAAACAAAGATGTAGAATGCATGTTATGTTGTATGTCTGTTTATATAGTTTCTATAGTATTCAAAAGTTAATGGTGAAAAAACTTTTCAAATTCTATAATTAAGTGAAGGAATAAAATGTTTTAAATAACGTAATTAAGTGATGCATATACAAAAATATAACTGAAAGAATTTTTGAAAAAGAAAAATGTATTTTATTGTGAAGAATTGATAACTGAAGCTTTAATGTTTATGCTTTAATGAGGAGAGAATTAAATACTATGTTTTAATGTATGTAAAAACTTGAAGTAATATTTTATGTCTTTTAAAGTGAAGAAAAATCTCAAAAAAACCAAAAAAAAAAGATAAATAAAATTCCAGGCCTTAGAGAGCGCCACTTCACCGTTTTGATGTTTCTGCTTTATATATATATAGATAGATACATTTTTATTAATATTAAAATGTCACACCAACAATCTCCCACTCATTTTAATATTAAGATAAGAGAGTACTTCACAATTTAATTGAAGGTAGACTATTATGCATAATGAAGGTGTGCTCTGCATTGAACATTCACTTAGTAAAACTATAACCTAAACTCAAGAGTCGATAGTGGTCTCAGACTTAAACTATGACTGCTTAGGGGAAATAAAATATTACTGCTTACACACAATAATTAAGGTGTTGACATAAGCTTTAATAGCCAGCAGTGAACATTACGGCCTTGTGCTATCCCGATTTTCATGAGAGTTTTTTAGAACAAGCTCATTCTCATAGAAAGCGACCTACTTTCACACTCACATAGGTGAAATCTGTCAAGGGTGCTCCTATAATTTGATATCCCACTCATACGAGATACATAATTTCATTACGAGTTCAAGACTCAACCTCCAAAAATCATTATAGGATAAATGCACTCACATCATAGGGATTGAATAAAATTAATATAAGTGCATTTCACAACAAGTCATCATATGATTCGTTCTTCCCATTGAACCTGGTTATAGTATCTCTAGTCCCCAGGTTGGGTTTCCTCATATATGACTCAAAATTTATGAGCTTCAATTTTCATACCCTTCGATGTGCTTCAGATTCTTTATCTTGCAAATTCCTTAGTTCATGAATTTATCTGTAAGATTATCACAAATAATTTTAACACAATTAGTATTGATGGTATACCAATGATCAATATGATCTCACAATATTGTGGTTTTTTCCTCATGAGTCTGAACTTATCGTTTTATAACGATTTTGTACTTTACCAATAATATTGGTGCTATCATAATTAATTAAAATTAGAAAAATAAATTTCTTAAAATAAAGTGTTTGACATAGTAAAATCAATTCATTTTTTCACTTGTTGAAGCTATTTTTTTACTTCAACCTCCATAGTGGATAAGCAAGCAATATAATTTGATTTTCTCAATCCCAACAAATAGCACCAAGTTTTCTCATCTGCGCCAACAAATTTTTTGAGTATAGCATAATATTTTTTTCTCATAAAACAAGCCACCAAATTTCGTACTAAGTATAAATTTACTTGATTTGCTTGTACATTCTATACTTCATACACAATATCATATAAAGTGCAATTAGTCACATATCTCATATTTTTTATTTGGCTAGCAAACTCCCTTTTTCTTTGTCACACCATTTTCACAATTGAATCAAAAGGAGTTGCAAGACTCACACAATCAAAAAAATTGTATTTCACAATTATTTCAATATTATGTGACTCGACAAGGAAAATTTCATCACATGTTTTATGGTATTTTTTATTTCAAGAATGAAATTTATCTCACCATATATTTTTTATCAAAATGGCTACTCGACACATTTTTCATAATTTATTTATAACTCTCATGTTAGAGCCAAAAATCATCTCATTATAGCCAAACAACAACATGTGATTTATTCCATAATAAATATATGCACTTGTAATACCCTGTTTAGAGCATTTCTCAAAGATGAAAAAATCATTTTTTTTTCACAATGATTTTTTTCTTCATTTCATGAACCTCCTCTATTTTAAGAATTTAAGTATCATTTTTTCAGAAAAAGTAGTATCACTTTATTCATAAAATACTAGGTAATTTTTTTCCCTTTACCTCTTCTCCACTTGAATTGAGCAAGTAGAAAAATACTTTATCAAACACCTCTTCTCTTCCATCTCTTGAAGAGAGCGACTGTAACACCTCGAAAACCAAACCTAGAGAAAAATTGCAGAAAGTTACCTGAAGCAGTGAACCACGACAGGGTTCATGAACCGTGAAAGGGTCCACGGTCCGTAGACTTGCTTGTGGTCTTGAGTTAAACTCCAACAGGCCCAGATATCAGACCACGGACGCCTTCACGGACCGTGGTCTTGACAGCAGGTCGTGGTGGCGTCCATCGTACAGAACCAGTAACCTCCCTAGCCAGCCCCTTAGATCCCCACGCCCAAGTGAAGACCACAGAGACCTTCACGATCCGTGGTCCTTCACACGGGTCGTGGGGGCGTCTGTGAAGCCTAACCAATACGCTTCCCAAACCTGAGCCTCCAGACCTCAGCCTAAGTGAGGACCACGAGGACCTTCACGGTTCGTGGTCCTCCACACGGGCCGTGGTAGTGGCTCGTGGACCAAGCCTTTAGAACCACAGGACCAAGTGAAGACCACGAGGGCCTTCACGGTCCGTGAAAGAGGCCGTGGTCAGCCCGTCTGCAGCTTTAAGTCAGGTGTCCTTTAGTCTTTTTCTATTTCGTTGGACCTCTAAACTACATCGTTTTAACCCTAAACTACGTGGTTTTGATTAGTTTTAGCCTAGAAACATAACTAGAACTTACCTAAGTCAGATCTTTCATCAAACTTAGAAAATTAGAAGAGAAAGAGGAGCAAGAGGCGAGCAACCCTAGTTCAAGAATGCATCAAGGTTCCATCAATTCCAACCCCGAAATCGAAAGATTTCTCCGTGGAATTCGTCACCAGGTATGTGGGATTTCACTAGTGGGTTCCTTTCGCCCATTAGGTCCCTAGAACTTCAGCAGATTATCATAAATTAGTTATTTATATGTTCCAAATCAGATTATCATGTTATTACTTCGTTTCTTGCATTAATTTCAGAACCCTAGCTTGGTAGTTCTTTAGTTCTTGAATTACATATGTTAGGTCAGATATTTCAATATTTCAGTATTTCAGATATACATGCCTCAGTCTTGAATGTGTCATTATTAGTATATTATTGCGCATTCTCAGTTTGCATGTCAGTTTTGAGCTATCTAGTATATTACAGAAATTCAATCATAATATGTTAATCACTTAATCTATTGGGAGTAGCATAATACCGAGTTGGACTAGGGTCAGTCTCCCATAAAGTCCCAGAACTACGCGCCACGTAGGTGTAAGTCCCCTATATGGGCATCATTTTAGTGATCACGCCAGCATGCCTCTACACATTTGACAGGGTGTATTGGGTCCTCTCGATGGGGCGTATACATCGGACTTCATATTTAGCTCATGTGGTTTTATTATCGGTTATTAGTAGCTCCCACAGTCCAGTCAGACTCCATGGCATTGACCATATTTCAGTACAGTCAGTATTCAGTCTTAACATGTTATAAATTTGGTCATTGCATTCAGTTAACTCAGTATTCAGTATCTATATCATGTTCAGATTATGTTCTTGTTTTATTGCTTGTTCAGTTATGTGTTTATTTCAGCTTTACTCTATCTTGCATGCTCAGTTCCTTTCAAGTACTGACGCATACTCTGCGCTACATTTTCTCGTGATGTAGGTTCAGGTTCTCAGCATCCAGATCACGCTTAGATCGATTCCCGATCTTTAGTTCAGCAGCATTAGTGGTGAGTCCTCATTCTTCGAGGACAATAGTCATGTTATCTTTCAATTTTCATTATTTTAGTTTCAGTTTTGCTAGACTTAGTTGGGGCGTGTCCCAACACTTCTAGTTAGTTAGAGACTATATTCAAACATAGTTAGATTCAACTTAGTATTTGAGTTTGATTTTTATTTTGTATTAAACTCTCATATTTGATATTCAGTTTTAGTATATGGGTATTCCCTATCATTTCAGATTTACTTATTATTAGCTTCCGCAACAATTTTATTTCTCAGTTTATCTTTAGTATGCTCATGATTATGCCAGCAGGGTTAGCTTGGGGTCACTTGTGATCCTAGGTCCCGTGTCCGCGTCTCGGGGGTAGCTCGAGGCGTGACAACGACGTTGAACGGAATTATGTTAAGATCCCTATCTTGATATCCGCACTTTTTCAAACTGTAACAAAAACATGAATCTCCTTAAAATTATTGGTGTAATATACCACAAATATAATAAATTACAATTGAAAATAAAATGACAAAAATGAATAAACAAATCTTTAGGCTGAGGCGCGGATATCTCGCTCTCTTTATGGAGATTCAAGCCCACTGCGGTATAATCTACACCGATCCAGCAGTAATACTCTTGACTTGTCCCCTCCAGGATATAACAACCCAACAACGTCGTACAACTCAAACAACTCCGGATTAGTTGAAGAGTCCAAAGCTCCACAAAAGAACACCTTCTTCAACATATAAACACTCTCTTTTGTATAGTGAATATAGTTGAAGACTTAGAATATTTTCTATGTCTCAACTCTCTCTTTCACTACACTAACCTCAATATAAACTCACTATAATACTAATTATATGTTTCACTCTATCTTTTCTTGTACATCTCTTGTTGTTTCTACTTCTATCCAACACAAAGGAAGACCACACTATTTATAGATGGTTAATTCTTCCTTACAATGAATAGGAAGATAGTGGGTAGTAAATTTGCCAAATGAATGACTCAAATGTTACATAAGTTACAAGACATAAAGATAGAATAATGGGTGAAATGAAGAGTTGGTGGTTACATAAGTTACCAAAAAACTAATGACCACTATCTTCCACAATTGATGAGAGTAAAGAGGTACAAATGCAATGTCCACCAATAGACATAACATGATATATAATGTGACATATAATATATTTTTATTAATATTAAAATGTCACACCAACATTTAAGGTTAAGTAAAATAAAGGTTTAAGTCATATGCGGCCCCTTGAAGTTGTCCGCATATTTCATTTGAACACCTCAACTTATCTTTGTTCTTATTGAACACTTTATTTGTTCAAAAGTCATTCTTATTAGACACAAAATGCTGACATGTTAAAAAACGTGTACTACACTCTCTTTGGGCGCATAAAACTATTGAAATTTTTTTTTTCTTTTTTTACTAACTTATATACAAAAATTAATAAAAAAGGAAAAAAAAAATTATTTTGAAAAGGAAGTCTTCTTCCCCGCTCCCTCTACCATTCTCATCTACCATTTCCATAATCTTTTTTACACATACACATACACACCCCACCCCACCCCCTCCATCTATCTATTTCTCTCACCGTCTCCAATTCTTCTTCTGCTTTTTCCCTTTTTATTATTTTTTATGTAGATCTGCATATTCAATATTCCGGCAAAACTCCATTTAATCCGGTAAAATAAATATGAATTAATTTTTTCGGATAAAAGTTTGTTATTATCTGTTATTATTGTGATAAATAATTACAAATGGGAAGAAGATAAAGGCAATGAATAGAAGGTTTTGATGCTATTAAAATGAAAAAAGAATAGGTATTTAGCTTGGGTGGATGGTGTATTGCCGACGTTGATGAAAGGAGTAAAATTTGATGGAGGAAACAAAAGATGTGAGTTGATCAATGGAGGAGAAGGAAGAGGTCGGATGATGGTTTACTCGGCTGCCGGTGCCTGCGTCGGCGCCGATAGATTGGCGATGGAAGGGGGGATATGGGTTTTGAAGAAGAAGACGCGGGGTGGGGAGGGTAATTCAAAAGAATAAATTTTATTTTCTTAAAAAAACATTTTGGATTATTTAAATAGATCTTTTTAAAAAGTTGGATCCAATGCCACATGTCATCATTTTATTGGTATGTTTATTATGTACAAGCATTTGAAATACACGCATCTTAATATTTTAATTGATTGTCATTTTATGTTAAATAGATATATATTTCTTAAGGTTAAAGTGTTCAATAGGTACAAGTCTAAATTAAGATGTCTAAGTGAAATATGCGGACAATTTTAAGGAACTGCATATGACTTAAGTCTAAAATAAACTATAAATTTAAACACAAGACATACATGTATTGAATTTGTGTATATACTCGGTGCGGGTAAATTTTACCCGTTTTGGGCTGACATTCAAAGCCTCAAGCCCATTCAAAATCTACAAGTACAGCATTTACAGTGAACAAAGAAAACACCAAGCCCTAATTTGCGGCAGGATTATGCCTCAGCTATTTAGCCACCACTGTTGTCTCCTTCTCCATTCAAATCCAAATTTTCTCTGGATTTTGGAATAGGAGCTTTATATTTTCAATATGTTATATTTTTTGAGACACTATAAGTATTTTTTTTAGCTTTTTGTTTGCTTGTTGCGGATTAATTGTTAGGGGCAAAGATGATGGTGCTTCTTTATTTCTGACACCTCTTGTATGAGAAGAGCCTTCAAAAAGTTCTTCCTTGAGCACATTAAGCAACCCTCTGAGCCATTCACAAACTGCATCTCTTTTTTTTTTAATCTAAATTTCAAATCACAGAACATATTATTTTCAAACTAGATCTGTTTTTTTCTTTGTTGTTTTGCGTTTTGTAATTTTTTGAGTAGAAATTCAGGCAGCCCCCTTTTGTTTAATTGATGGGAAGGGAGGTGTTAATCTGCTCGTAAATTGAATTCGCTTAATGCTCTTCAGATTTGCTGAGATATATTAATATCTTTGAAGCTGGTCTAGTAAGCTTAAGCACAATTTCGATAATTGCTTTTATTATCAGATTATTAATACATGGATATAATATAATTGATTAGTTTAGTGCATTATTATTTCCTGCAATTTAAGAAAGGATTCAAGTTATATACTGTCATGTGATTTGATTTGTTATAGGATCTTGTCATTTTTTTTTCAAGATTAAAAATAAATTCAACTCTGCTCCTAATATATTGTGATTTTCTTAAACTTTAAGGAAGAAAGATTTTTTGAAATTGGTTGTTTAAAATAAGTTGTCTTTTCAGAGTTTTATTATGAATTATTTGAATGATTTTGCTTATGGATGTGATGAATATTTCCCCAGATGATCGAAGCTGAAATAACTGAGCGCTTTTTAATGTATTTTCTCTTCTTGTGGGAAAATCCAAGCCAGATATTCTGATCCATATGTTTGCAATATGATTATATAGGCAAAAGGCATAAATTGCCCCCCTAAACTTGTACCCAAAAGTTATTTATACACTTTAATTAATGGGGCGATCTATTACACACCTCAAGTACATAAAAGTGTATTTATTTCCTCCTTCCGTCACCCAACCCAGGACATTATGCATAGAGTGAGAGCCACTCGCCTCCTAGTTAAGCCACGTAGTAAAAGACCCCAATTTGATTCATTTGACCCAAACCCGTTTCTTTTCACCCAAACCCGATTCTTTTCACCCAAATCCATTTTATTTTACCCTAGTCCATTTATTTCACCCACCCATTTCCTTTCTCTAAGAACACCAAAACCTAATCGTAAATTTCGTCTGTAAATCTTAATTTTAGCTAAAGATTTCTTCGATTATGTAGTGTTTTTGAGCAGGTGATGGTGACTTAGTAGATTCTTCCATGTCAGATATTATTTTCTGTAAGTTTTTTTTTTGCGGGAGAAGGACACCAGAACAGGAGGGGCTGTGGAGAGAGAAAGACACCAAAGTTTTTCAGAGAAAGAATTGAAGAAGTAGAAATTTTGTGGAAATGAAAAAGAGAGGAATGAATCAAAATGGAAAAGAGATGACTGAATAATAATGAAAAAGAGTTACCTTTGATTCAAAAGAAGGAATTTTTAATTATGTTTGAATTTATGGTTCTTGATTTAGATTTTTGGGTGAAAATTTAGGGTTCTTGTTCATTAGGGTCGGGTGGGTGGGTTATAAGAAGAGAATGGGAATATAATCGTTGGGTTGGGTTTTTTTAATTAAAAAAATAAATAAAAATGACTTTATTAGCGTGTTGACGCGCTCAACTATGTGGAGCAAAACTCGCCCTGAGTTGGGTGACGAAAGGGGGAAATAAATACACTTTTATGTACTTAAGGTGTGTAATAGATCGCTCCATTAGTTAAAGTGTGTAAATGACTTTTGGGTTCAAGTTTAGGGGGCAATTTATGCCTTTTGCCTTTATGTTTTATGCATGTTTAGTATTTGTTGAAATGCGTCGATATATTGATTACCATCAATGTTTATGTACAATGATTTAGCTCTCGATAACTCGAATAAAAAAAAAGTTATTGGTATATCAGTAATGAAATTATTGGTTTAGCTGTTTTGATAACCGTTTTGATTTATATTTTTTACCGTTTTGATTTTTTTGGTTATTGATTCTTAACGGTTTCATGTTATTTCTTAACGGGTTAATCGATAACCCGATTAGAAATTAAATAATTACATATTTATACTATTTTGTATATAAACTCCTTGACATAGAATTTGGTTTCCTAGTTTTATTTTTGGTTGTTTCAAACTTTTGATTATTTTACGACATAAAAGTATTTACTTTTGAGCAAAATGTAACTTGTGAATTCTGTATGGTTCATTTGGTTTGTCACATTATTTTCAAGAGATTTTTAATATTTTTTAAATTTTAATGGTTAAATGGATAACGGATGGATTGATACGAAAACCTACAATGATTTTTGTGCGGAGCCGATACGATATGTATATTCCATTTCTGCTTCATAATTTGTTACATTTAGCTCTTTAAAGAATCAGATTTAGAAATATTTTCACTGTTTAATTGATTGAAGTACTCTTGGGATTTATGACCACTGAATTTATCCTGACAATGAAATTTCTTGATGCCACCATCATTGTCGACAATACTCTGAAATGTACCTTTAATCACTAACTTACGGATCTGCTCAACTCAGTAGGAATACTTAACAAAACATAACGATATAGATTGTGAAAATGAGCCTGGTACTCTGAAATTGACATGGAGTTTTCCTCCAAACTGATCACAAGCACAAAGAAAATATCTCAGTAAATTGCTTCCAACTCATCATAGGAGAACCAACAGATCTACGAGAAACTACCGACCTCTACCACTCCTTAGTCACTCCACAAATTAATACTCCCTTCTTCCCATAATAACTGATCACTTTTCATTTTACATGTTACTTAAAAGATCATAAATTAAATGATCAATTATCCATATTAATGGTTATCAAGATAATTTATGATGACATAGGGCATACAAAATGTATAAGTACTCCAAAGTAGATGAGAGCAAGAGTACAAATGAATAATTAAGTATTTAATGAATTGTTTGGAAATATAAATTCTAGGAACTTTAATTTTCATTTAAGCTTCCAAAGAGAAATTATGGGAACATTAAGCACGATGATGATATTAATTATAGGGTATAATGAGAAAAAATTACTCCCTCCGTTCCATTTTTTATGTCACATTTTTACTTTGCACTTCTACCTTTATTTAGTTTTTTTGAAACTCAAGTTTTCAATCAATGAATATGAATTAATTTATTTTGATTAATTAATTTAACCAATGAACATGAATCATTTACTTAGTTTTTCTAAGTTGGTCAAATGTATATTTTCAAGGCTAATAACTCACAAGGGTAAAAAAGAAACAATATGGTAATTTATGCATTGATTTTATGAAATGACAAGTATTATAAACCAACTATTTATAAAAAGGGATGACATATAAAATGGGACGGATGGAGTAATTAATTTTGTCTTGATTTAGTAAGTGATCAAGTAATTTGGGACAAGTATTTTTAAAAGAAAAAATACATAAAATCCCCTTGAACTTGACAGCAAAACATACTTTAGCACTTTAATTTTACGGATAATTACTTACCCCCCCCCCTAATCTCTTTTCAAGTGAATTAAAATACATTCTAATTAATATTATAATATCAGTCTCACAATGGCAAGTGCACTCCACACGCATCATGTCATTGATACGTCAGTGCCATGCACATCATTGCCACATCAACGTCACATTGAACATTATTTAAATTTTGATTTATAATTTTTTTTGTTTCTTTTTATTTTACTCACAATTTTATAAAGTAAAAAAGAATCTCAAAAAATAAGAATTAATCCATGGTTATAAGAAAAATAATCTCAAAAAAAGAACAAATTTTCAATTGAAAGAGATTCAAAATCTCAAAACCATTCTCACAAAAACACATTCTATTTTTAAGACACATAATCAAAACAAATAAATAATAACAACTAAAAATTTGATTTGAGATGAAAAATTTGTAGAATTTCATTAAAAAGAGCTTCAAGTTCATCATATTTAAACCTTGCCATAAATACTAATTTTAATTTGAAGCAAGAACAAATTGATGGCTTTTCTATTTTTTCCTTGTTCATCACACTTTTTGGGTTTATTGATAGAAATTAAAGGAAATGAGGGTGGGATGGGGGCGTCTTGAAGAAGGAGAAAAAAAGATGGAGAAGAAGAAGAAGAAGAAAAGTGTGAAGCACCAAGGTTCGAAGAGAAAGAAAGAGGGTAGGAGTGGGGGTTCGTGGGGGGGGGTCGAAGAAGAAGAAAGGAGTGGTGCAAGTGGTGATCGAGGGCGGGAGGGGTGGATTGGGTGTGAGGAAGATGAAGGGCGGGAGGTGGGGTGAGGTTGGTGGTACTAAGGACTGGGGGTGGTAGGGTATGAAGAAGATGAAGAAAAGAAAGATTATTGGATAAAAAGAAAATAATTGGGGACCAGTTTTTTTTTTCTCTTTAATTTTTGGTATATACGTGTTTTATTTTTATTGACTTGCCATGTCAGCGATTTGGGTGTATTTTAATTCACTTGAAAAGAGATAGGGGGGGTAAATAATTACCCGTAAAGTTAAAGTGCTAAAATAAGTTTTGCTACCAAGTTCAGGAGGGGTTTTATGTATTTTCTCTTTTTGAAAAGGTGATCAATTAATATGAGACAGAGAGTAAGATATATAAGACACTCTATGTGTCTCAAAGATGTCCAGGTTGAACAACCTATCCATCAAGAGAAGGCTTATGATTGGCTTGATTGAGTGGCAGGACAAGTTGTCCAACATAGGCATCTTAGAGACATATGGTGTGTCTTAAATATGTTGTTAGTTTGCGAGAGTGACTATGTAGTGGTGGAGGTTAGTACTTGCTCGTAGGCCTGTTAGTTCTCCTATGATGAGTTGGAGTAGTTTACTGAGATATTTTTCAAGAGGTTTGTGCCATATAGTCTTCGTCATTAACATAAGGATGTGTTTAATAGGTTGGAGCAAGTCTGCTTGCCAATTTCTGAGTATGAGGTTTGTTTTATGAGCTATCTTGTTATGCTTTATCTAGTATACCTATTGAGTTTGAGTAGATTCGTAAGTTGGTGAAGGGAGGCCACAACTTCTCTTGTGTTATTAGGTGATACATTTTAGAATATTGCCAACCATGCTAGGATGATTGAGGGTATTTGACATCCTAAATAGGATGGTGTCACCAAGAGATTTCGTTGTCAGGGTTAGTCTAGCGGTCATTCATTTAGAGGTCGAGACTATTTGGGGCAGGGCACCCACAAATATCAGTATTGACTAGTGCATGCAGCGATTTAAGGCACATATAGTGCTAGTGGACAGAGGTCCAGTCAAACTAGTCATGGTGCACGTAGTGGTTATACAGGGAGGACGTATAAACTCTTTTGGTTATTCTTAGCAATATTCAGGTCCACGAGATTGCTATGTTTGAGTTTGGGCACAAGTCAAGCGATTGCCCCAAACGTGCTCCTTCTAGTGTTTAACCAGGGTCAGAGATTTTCAGTGCTATGCCATTTCAACTGTTAGAGGTAATTCAAAGAGTGCTAGATGTGGTACAAAGGGTAGAGCTCGAGGCAGTGCTCATGGTGGTTCTTAGGCTAGTGGTGATAGCAGAGTATGCTATGTTATACTGGGTAGATCTGAGGTAGAGGTCTCAGATGCAGTGATCACATGTATAGTCTCAGTTTGCAATCATCCCACTACCGTGTTATTTGATCCCGAGTCTACTGTAACAAACCCAATAATAAGACCAACACAATTCAAACTCAAACAATCGATAAATCTATTTCATTAACTCCTAATTGGAATTACAAAGGAATTTAAAAACTAAATAGAAATTGAAGAACACAAGTAAAAAGAAGGGATGAGAAGTAGAACTCAAAGAAAGGGGCTGAGAGGGCTAGACATTTTTCTCAACAATTTGCCTAATCCCTAAATCATATATCACTACCCTTTTTGATGGAACCGTTCTCATGCCCTCTACTCAATCCGGATCCCAAATTAACCTAGCCCTATTGCTCTTTCTCGGCCCAATAGCTCTTATCAGCCCAATGACTATTTGTGTGACTTGGTATCCACATTGGGCTGGACTTGGTTCATAACAATACTCTCGTCCTTAATAAGAACCTTGTCCTCAAGGTTCGTGTAGAACCACGCGGGCAGTATGATGTTGAATCTTCCAAGAACTGAGTTTGTGTAAAGAGTTGTGATAGTGGTGCAAAGATGAAACCAAAGTCTGTCAACTTGCTGGATTGAGGAAACAACTCCACTGCCTTTAGAGAATTCCCAGTCACCAAGAATCATAACAGAAGCTATAATTCTAAGAATTGTAATCTTCTCTTTCTTGCTAAGCCTAACAATTTTCATGTCCTTTATATAAACAGTCATAAGCATCAATAATACCACCATATGTTTTTCCTAGCTCCACAAGCTGAATCTTTCCAGATATACCACTCTGACTCGAAGACTCCAAAACTTGTTGTGCTATAATACGCTCTTTAACGCGTCTTTGGCCACGGAAATGGGCAAGATAGCGCATAAGCCTTGTTGTAGTTTTAACCTTCCCACAACTAACCAAGATAAATATGTTTTTACACTCATTGAGCATTGCCTTGTGAACAACATAAGCAGCAACAATTGAAGCTACTTTCACCAACTCAAGTTCACTTTCAATCACAATCAAACTCCAATGATCATTTTCACAAGTTTGTAGTGCAGCAAATTCATACAGGGAGAAAGTGGGAGGGAAACCAATTTTATCACCTGTAGCATAACTAGCTGGTACACCCTGAGCATCAAAGTAAACCAGGATCTTATCAAGCGTATAAAAATTACGCAATTGTTGTTCAATCAAGTCTTTTATAAACTTGATGCAGCTTTGTAGCCATGCTATACAAACAGTTGTAGCCTGCTCAATTATTCTCTTTCGTAAAGAGAAATCACTTCTTATTGCAGCATACTCTACCTTACTCTTTGGAGCTTGGAGAACAAAAATTAGTTGTGCTAATAGTTGTTGCAGGAATCAAAATAATTTGGGAAGACGTATAATATCCAAAGGTGCAATTGATTGTATTACTCTCGATGCAACTCTTTGAAAACTGTCATAAAATAAACGATTCATCTCAGAGTATGTATCATCCACTTTTGATTCCAGCACTACCATCTTGTATGAAACTGCCCACTTAGCAAAAATGTCACGAGAACTAAAATACAAAGAAGTAACAGCTGCCAATGCAAGAACAAATAGCAAAATAGAAGAATGCATACACCTTTGTAGTCCGGGATCCCACACTAGAGTCATAGAGTTAGCATAAGCAATGAAGTCAAACGTACCAATATAGCTCAACAATAGTGGTGGCAGATTCGTGTTCACTGTACCTACGAGAGCCTTAAACTTGAAAGTTATACCTCGATCCTATATAAAAAGATTCATTACATTTTAACAAACAACGACAATACCACCAGGATTTAAATGAAAATTGACACAAACTGTTGTGAGCACTGAATTCATCAGTAGATTTTCCATCCTCCTTAACAAGCAATTCATCCGAAGGCATGTTACTTCATGGAATGCTATCCTCGATCTCCAGAAAAAATTTATCAAGATATAGATCCTCAATAGTCTCAGGCTCCACGAAAAACTCAGCAATAGTCTCAGGCTCCACGAAAAACTCAGCAAGAGACTTGTCGTCGAAGGTCTCAAATTCAATTTTCTATTTACTCAAGCCACGATCCAGAGAATTAGCAGTAACATACCTCTTTGATATATCTTTTGTGGAACCTTCATCGAACAGTTGGACTTCAGTGTGTTTAGGGTCTGATGCTTCTTCATCAAACATTTTGATTGGAGTATCAGGTTGCACCTCTGTGACTACCATGGGGCAGTAACTATGAAAACATCTATCGAACTCCTTAGACGGCTGAATATGGTCCAAATCAGCTACAACGCTAGAGGCGGAAGATGTTTCTTCCACATTTTTGGTGAAATCTCCATTAGACATTTCATCGAGCATATAGTCCACGTGACCTGAATGGTCATGGATAGAAGTGTCAAACAACTCTGGATGACCCTCAATATTATCCACAGGGCTTGAGTATTCTTTGGTCAAAGGAGACGTTGTCTCTTCGCTAAAGACTGTAGCAGTACTAATCCTAGTATCTTCTACTACAACTTGTTGAGACGTAAATGAATATTTGTCCTCAATCTTCTGAAGTAAAGCGAGAATACGTGATTTGAGCATCCACCCCAGAAGACTTTGTATAGATTCCTTTCTGAAAATGCAATGCTAATTTTTCCTTGAAATGATTCCAATCAAAAAATTGTTTGTTGCGAAACAACCAACGGAACCACTCGAGGGCTTCACCATCGAGATATAAGGAAGGAAGAGGTAGCCAATATTCCTTAGAGAAGCCCAGGAAAGTGAAATATCGTTCTGCCCTATAAATCCAGTCCTCCGGATTACCAGCACCGCTAAATCGATCTAATACCATCACTGTCATTAGAGTGCGAAAATGAAAGCACCAATATAACAAACCCAATAATAAGTCCAACACAATTCAAACTCAAACAATCGATAAATTTATTTCATTAACTCGTAATTGGAATTACAAAGGAATTTAAGAACTAAATGAAAATTGAAGAACACAAGTAAAAGAAAGGGATGAGAAGTAGAACTCAAAGAAAGGGGATGAGAGGGCTAGACATTTTTCTCAACAATTTGCCTAGTCCCTAAATCACATATCACTACCTTTTTGATGGAACCGTTCTCATGCCCACTACTCAATCCGGATCCCAAATTAACCTAGCCCTATTGCTCGTTCTCGTCCCAATAGCTCTTATCAACCCAATGACTACTTGTGTGACCTTGGTATCCACATTGGGCTAGACTTGGTTCATAACATCTACCTACTCATGTGTCTACTTATTTTGCCGCGAACATTGATTCTGTGTGTGAATCCCTTGTAGTAAATATTAGGGGTTGTTTGGTACAATGATTAATAACGCATGGATTAATCATGTAGAGATCAGTTATACATGGATTATTAATGTAGTGACTAGTAATGCAAGGTTTGTTTTTTATTAAATATTTGGTTCGTTACATCCCACTTAATCTTGTCTTTGGATTAAAACTCTACAAAAAGTTTCTTTCCAATTATACCCTTAAATTATTATTATTTTATGTAATTGGGTCAAGGTAGATAATTGTCGGATAATATTATTTTTTGGTGGCCTTCTAACTAGATAGGAGAAGAATAATTTTGTCACCATATTTGCTATTTTCTCACTTGAATTATTTGAGGATAAATAATTGTTATCTAAATAAATTGATCCCTCACAAAACACCAATTTTTAATTTTAAAAAATTGATCGTCTACTTTTAAAATCGACAAGATGGTAAACACTAGTAAAATCCAACAAACCATTTATGTTTAGAAATATAAATTGCAAGTTGTAGTTTTAATGTGTATGCAATTATATAAATTGTTCAAAATACAAATAATTAGAAAACCACATATATATCAATAAATAATACATTCAATTATGATGACAAACGTCATGTGATCATATATTTGCCTTTACAGTTAGTAAATGTAAACAACTCACATTTCAAATATTGTATTGATTTGTATTGGATTTATTTAGCAACAAACAACTCTCTCTAAATAATAAAATTTGTAAGCTAACTTATTTAGATAAATTTACTACTACAAATATAAAACATAAAATCAAGAAAATAAAATGATTAAAAGGATTTTAGGGGTATTTTTGTCTTAACATGGATTAATCTCATGGTATTAATGATGTGTATAACTAATACCACCAAACATAAGGTATTAGTTATATATCATATAATATCATGTAGGGTGTAAAACTAATACATAGATTAATACATGTATTAGTTATACATAGGCCCAAAATTCCCACCAAATATAGTATCTAAATAGTACCATACGTACTACATGGACTATTTCTCCTAATACTCCCTACCAAACGACCCATTAGTGTCTCTACCACAGTAGATGATTCTTTAGTGGTTCATCAGGTGTACCGGGGGTGTGTAATGACATTATCAAGTAGTGAGACTTGGACAGACTTTATTTTATTAGATATGGTTGATTTTGATGTGACCTTGAGTATGAACTGGTTATCTCCCTATCATGTGATTCTAGATTTTATTTTGCTAGATTATCTCGAATGACATCAGTACATTGTACGAGTATATAATAAGGTTGAATAAAACAAATATCTAAACTAAAGAACTGAAGTTACTCAACTGAATCAATACATGAATATGAAGTGAAAACCATTTAAGCTTTACAATAAGATATGCAATTAAAGAAATATATATGAAAATAATATACTTTACTTTGTTGGGGAGTTTCTTTAACCAACAACTATCACTATGAGTCTAGCGATGATACAATGTTCCACCCACGTTGTCATCAGGACCATCCCATACTTTGCTGAGGTATAGGATGCTAACTATAATTATGGATCCATCCAAAGTCATATCAATATTCTCAATAGTCCTCTACAAGAAATTTACCCTTTTCTTCACTTTTCTTTACTCATTACATTTCAGAAAATCAATTATACTATTTCCCTTTCCGATTTCCAAATAGTACATATGACGTTACTCATAATAACTCATGTCCTTTTAAAAAAAAAATATTTTCAAAATATGCATTTAAAAAGTATACCCATGGGCTCACCTTTCAAATCTGAACTTAATGTATAGGAAAAACTCATGAAAAAAATGAAGAGTTAACCAAAATAAGTTATTATTTGATTCAATTCACCAAAATAATATGAAACTTTAAAATTTTATAAAACTAGTATAAACGTTGATGGTGGTAACGTATTAGGCTTTATTTCATTTTAAAAATTAAATGGACCAAAAATACTTGGGAGACGACGTTAAAGAAGATTTATGTTACTAGCAGTAACGTTTTAGGCTTTAAACATTACCATCAATAACGAGTCTCTGCAAATCTGCCACTTTCGAATTTTTGTACCAATTTCGTTATTATGAAGCACATTTTAAAGGTAAAATGTTACTCCTAGTAATGATTCTGTCGAATCAAATCACTTCTGCTAACTGAGAATCTTTGTACGAATCTGACGTTAAAGTCGTTACTATGAGTCACGTTTTAAGAATAAAATGTTACTCTGAGTAACGATTCTATCGAATCATGTCATGGGGCTCTGAAGATGTCTTATTGATTTGATCTGCCAATAAAATGTTACTATACATTACGTTTTAATTTTAAAACGTGACTGACAGTAACAACAAACTGCTAAAGTGTTCATTTTACAATTTGACCACGGATCATTATAAGAAATGGTTGTGTACAATGTTTAGCACATTCCAATAATTTTCTACAAAGCTTCTGCTTATGTGCCCCATTGTTGAATCAATACTCACAAAATTTTAATAGGTAAGTCTTGTCAATATGTTGTAATGTATTTATTAAAACATATTTTTAATAACTATAATGCATCTTATTTTTATGTGTAGGATTTTTTGATGGCTAATTTTGAAGATAACGTGATGATTGCTTTGTATTGGGGTGGTTAAATAATCACTTAAATGAATGAATTTCGATATAACGAATGTGCCAGAATGATTGTTAGCATGTCTATTTCGACCAACTACGCTGAATTAATTAAATTGTTGCATGAGAAAATGGGGACTGATGGTGAAAATATTCAATTGGATATTTTTGGAAAATATCCATCCTCATTTCAAGGTAACATTACAAGATTTATTGAGTTCAAAATTGAGAATGACCAATCTTTGCTATAATTTTTTGTCATTCCTCAGAAATTTTTGAACAAGATTGATATAAATCTTTTGGAGATGTATATAAAGATTAGACCAATAAATTAAGATAACCTATTTCGAATGAATGATCAACATGGTTATCATATGAATTTATTGGCTCAAAATTATGGATTTGTCACAATCAGTCAGCCTCATTATGCATATAGTGCAACACATGGTATCCATCAATCATTTGGTGTAGGCCTTAACGAATATGAAAATCGATCATTTGTTGAATGCTCGAGTAGTCAAAGACATATTGAGAGTAGCCACAATCAATATGAAACCAGGTAGAGTAATCTTTTCATATAAAAAAATACTAATTCTATTTAGTAGCATGAATAATATATTTTTTCATTTTATGTATTTCATGAAATTAACTTATTTTTTTCTACAGAAAAGATGAAGCTACCTTTGATTTGTGTAATGATGCACATGCTCAAAGAAGCGATGAAAATTCGGAGGAGGATGAACCTTCAGAAGATGATGGAGAGAGTAAAGCCATTGAAAGTGAATCCGGTGAAGATATTGGAGATTTACCTCAAATAATAGTGGGGTAAATCTTCAAAATTAATTTGATCAGGATGTATCTGAAATGCAAAATAATGATATACCTTACTTTACAACATTGGAGAATGGGGAAGATATTTTTATCTCTACTCGTGAATCCGAAATAAAATGTTGTTCTATTTGGTCCGAGGATGCAAAAAAGATTTAGAAAAAGATATGTGTTTTAGCAGCAAAGCTAAGTTGAAACGGGCTGTGACAATTTGGAGTTTGCTCAAAAATAAAAAATTCAAGGTTGTAATATCAAGTAAGAGCTTATAGACTGTGAGATGCAGGTTTTATGATTCATTGGGGTTTCCATGGTTTCTTCGAGGTCAGAAAGTCACTGCCATGGTTAGACTTTCATTGGAGCAAACCGTTGAACGATATACTCGTAGATGTCAAACAACTCACCAACTTGTTGAGCAAAAAGAATTGTGGACAAGCAGTTTCAAAATGAAGTGGGAAAAGAACTATGAAAGTTCAAAAAGACATTTTGTTTATGATTGGAATATATCCACAGGGGTATATGAGGTTAGATCTATACATATTGATGGTATTGGTGGTAATCCTCACTGTTTTTCACTAAGTGAAAAAAAACGTGATTGTGAAAAATAGGCAAATTTGCACTTTCCGTGTTCACATGTCATGAAGGTTACTAAAAGAATGGGAGCACTAGCTAAAAAATTTGTAAGCGATCATTTCATAACAGAGAATTATGTTGCAACATATTCTGGGTCATTCTCACCGATTGGGCACGAGGTATATTGGCCATCGCTGAGTTTTATAATGAGAAGTAATGAATTCTATCGTCGTCCCAATCGATCAAGGAATACTAGAATTTCTAATGAGATAGATCGTAATCCTGCAGTATATGGGCGAGCTTGTGGATTGTGTAGACAGACCGAGCATGATAGGTGTAGATGTCCAACTCGAAATCAAACTTAAGTGGGTAGTCTAAATATGTATTTTTACTTTCAAATAACTCTAATTATGTATTTTGCTTCATTTTAATTTGTATGGCATCATTTGTATTTTTCAAGTTGTTCAAATATTCATGACCAAATTCATGATTCTGTATGTCTCACTTGAAAATGATCTCGAACGTTTCAAACACTTATTTTCACTTGAATTTATTGATTGCATATTTGCATTACAGATTAGGTCATCCAAGATTGTACAGTTCACACATTAATCCAATCAATCTCACAATTCTGCACAAAACAGGATATCAATTCAATCAAATGCTACCATTTCTTCGTCAAATCACTTCTTATACGTTCTAACAACAAGAAAATAAACCAAACTAGTAAATTATAAGACATACAAATAAATAATTTGTACAATTTTTAGGTATACTTGAAGTAGTGATAGAAATCTGGCTATTTCATTTTGGATAGTCTGTGAGGCTTTACAAAGAAAATGATATAAGTAAGCTAAGGTCACACTCCCCCAACTATAAGACCCAATTTTATTGATGTCCTCGAGCATAGGCAAGTACATAAGCTTCAAATAACCACCAGACGTATCCTCCATCAACATACCCGCAATCATCCAGAACATGTAACATCTGGCCTTCTGATTGATCATATCTTGCGTTGCCGTGTTCGGCAACTCTGGTTGGCTTAGCATGTATGCATTAAATACAGCGACCTTGAGGAAATTTGTTTTGAAGTCTTCACGAGATGGAATGAAACCTAATAATCTTTGACAAATATTTTGCCAATCCCCTATGGTCTTTATCGTCTCATTACCAAGTACTAGATCACCATTCACAGGTAATCCATACAACACCTCTACGTCCTGTAAGGTGACTGTTGCTTCACCTGTCCTAAAGTGAAAAGTATGAGTTTCAGGACGCCATCGCTCAACTAATGCAGTGATCAAACTATGGTCGATAGCAGGCCGATTAGCTATGTAAACACCATACAATGCACATATTCTAATCACTTCAAGAACTCGTGGATGGATAGGATATTTTTCTACGCGCTTCCAAAAATTTCCATCTTCTCTCCTCGTATTAAGAATCATATTAGAACTTCCTTCCCATATATCATGTGATCTATGAGTGAGCTATCCCATTAATACATCCAATTCAAGCGGATCAGGATCCAACTTGTATTCACTATTATCCGCCATAAAAGAAAATACCTATGAGATACATATGAAAGTAAACTTAAATGTTAGCTCAAATATTGTTATGTGATTTTTTCTTGGCATTCATCTAAAAAAGAGAAGCATGAATTAGACAATGTGAATTAGGAACTTGGATAGGTAGCATGCTATTACTATGGCTCTAATTAACAATATTTTGATACCAAGTGAAAATGATCCCAAAAAAGTATCTTGAAAGATCTAAAAAATTAGTTGGCATTATCAAAGATTGTATCTTCTTCATATTAGAAAAAGAGAAAACTTGGAAGTTTATATAAGATAGTATCTGGCCGGAGCAATGCCTGCCCTTACAATCAAAGCGATTTTCTTTATGCAGTTGATACCTTTGCTTATCGAAGCTTCCGTTATTCGAATCAACGGTAGTTGGGATGTGAAAGTTGCTACGAAGGCAAATCAGAAAATCAAAGAGAGTTCGAGTTCACTGGCCATGAAAGGAGTGTCGGAAAATAGTCCAAACAAATTAAAATCAAATCAAAATCTATAACAAAATAGAATCCTATATTGAAATTCAATTTCATGGGTTTTCCCTCAATTTACAAAAGATAGAATTCTTCTATGGATTTGCCAAGTCTTACTTCGTAAAGAAAAATCAAACCTTGAACAAAGAAATTTACTTTGAAATAGTTATGGCGCTGAATCTCCTTCTTCCGGCAACACTAGCGGCAAGAATCGGGAACTGAACGGTGTTCGCAGCACTAGATGAGATTGAGGTTAGGGCAGGGGTGAAATTTCAAAGTAGAACTGAAATTGGGTTTAGAGTAGGTTAAATCGTATAAGGGTCAAAATTGGGTTTAGGGAAAAATTAGAATTAAATGTATAAATAAATATAAAACGTTACCCGTAGTAACGTTTTCCTACTTAACGTTGTCCCTCATTAATTTTTGTCCGTTTATTCTTTTGAAATAAAATATGGGCTAATAGATTACTGTCAACAACGTTTATACTAGTTTTGTAAAGTTTCAAAAATATGTATTATTACTGTAAATTGATTTAAATAGTAGCTTATTTTGGTCAAAAATTCTGAAAAAACCTTTATAAACCAGACTTTTATAAACAAATAGGGTTCATGTGATACGAAACATGAACAACTATTTAGAATTCAATATGCATAATAGAATTGATTATAACACCTAATCACAATTTAAGAAAGCTTATATCAAAACGCAATCGGTAAGAAAGCTTTCAACTCAACTTCGTGCTAGGGGATTCTTGTGACCTTAATTCATCTCCAAATTTATTTTCACACTAAATAATTGATTATAACACTTAATCACAATTTAAGAATTACTTGATACGACCTTATACGCAAATAAAGAATGGTTCAGATCTTCATTTAAAATATTTTGAGGTGTTACACAAACATCAAAAACAATTCATACATTAGCTAAAATGACAAATTGTCCATTAGCGATATAAATCATCAAAACAACCGTAAAACTTTCCACTAATGATCACAAATGGACGTCCTTGAACTCTTAATTATCAACACAAGCTTAAAGCTCCAAGAACCTATAAAAATCATCAACTTCTCTCCTTCGGCAAAAGCTTCAAACGTAACCAAACGATAGAGATCGAAAACATGTGTTAGTAGCTCTCCACAACCCCCACCCAGCCTATACCTAGATCTTGGAGGAATTTTGATGGTGAAATCTCTTGAATTTTGATGGAAATCAAGTCTAGTTTGCCCTACTTGGATCCTAGGCAGGGAATATATATATATAAATGCATTCAGTTTAATTATGAGTATCATCACTTAACAATTTATATAAGTACGAGGTTAACATGAATAGACGATTAAATGTACGAGAGATCATAACTATAATATTAACCCTATGAGTTAGCAATTCGATAGTATTTAGCAAGATAATGAAGGTTTAGACATAACATTATTATTATTTTTTCTATTGTTAGTTCATTAGAAATCATAAATTAAACCTTGGAAATACATAGCTTTAATAAACAACTAGAATCGGTTTAGTTTAGTAGACGACGGTTAATCATCAGTCGTTATGAGTTCGACTGTAGTATTGGTAAGATCGGTCATGTATACTTGCATGTGCAATTGGGACAATAGGCAACGCTAGCGTGTGGTTTTCCTCTGGTGGGATTGGGCAGCATCAATGATCCACGGCCAGTACCCAGTAGTTGATGCATCCTGAATGTGGACACATGACAAATGACTAAATCGAGAGATAGAAAAAGGTGTTTTTTTTTTTATGTAGTTTCAACAAAGTGATAAGAGTGGGAATTGAAGTTGTAGAGAAATAAAAGAGAGGACCAGAAGATATATACAATCTGATTTTCCGACAATACTAAACCTATTAATTTGGATCATGTAGCTCCACCCTTGTTTGAGATTTACAATAAGGGGGAGTGGGTTGAGAATTAAGACGAGAGGGACTTGATTTAATTCTTATATTCTGCTATACTGCATTCTATCAGAAGCTTCAAAAATAGTCATGCAATCCGTCACTATTGTATAAAGCATATCATATATGTATTATATTATATATCTTACGTCATTAAACTTGTTTTTGACCCGTATACTTAAATAAAAAACTTGTTAATTTTCAACCTATCAATATTAACATGAGTCAAAAACAGACATACTTTTTACCCATAATACTACTGATAATAGAGTTTGTCGTCCACCGTAAGTCAAAAACACATAATATTCATAATGTCTCAATTTATATTAGGCATAATGCATAAACATGACCCTTAACTTGGCGTCAGCTGACAACTATGACCTTTAACTTTGGGTGTGCACAAGTAGGCACTTATACTTCTATAAAACTGAACAAATAGACACATTCATCCTACATGACACCCTACATGGCAATTTTGTGTCCTACGTGTATTATGTCATGTAGGATACGTGTGTCTACTTGTTTAATTTTATACAAGTTTAAGTGTCTACTTGTGCACACTCAAAGTTAAAGGGCATAGTTGTTTGCTGAAGCCAAGTTAAAGGTCATGTTTATGTATTATGCATTTATATTATACTCCATCTGTCCCTAATAACTTGTCCACTTTTGAATTGACATACCTATTAAGAAAACAATAATTGATATAGTGAGTTTACCATTTTACCCCTATTAATTATGAAGTGAATGAATTAAAAATTTAAGATTTTCAAGAAGTTCTACATTTTTCAAAGTAATAAATTGAGGGTATAATAGAGAAAAGTTTTTTGTCCTTTCTTGATTTGTCAAAATGGACAAATAATTAAGGACAACTAAAAAAGGAAAAATGGACAAGTAATTAGGGACAGAGGGAATATGTTTTACTTTCCTTTTTAGTTAGTCTAAAAAAATTACATATATATTTCTATATGAAGTACTTCTATTTATCTTTAAAATACTCATTTTACTATTAATAAAATGATTTATAGCCATACAAATTTCTATCAAGTTTCAAAAATCTTTCTTTGTTTCTTAAACTCCGATTCATGCCAAGTTAAACTAATTTATATAAAATGGAATAGAGGAAATTGAAATTACATAAGCTCACATGGAATGTATCTGAATTATAAGTTTGACAATTGGTAGAGATAGAATAGAATATAAAAAAAATGCCTATATATATGTTTCAACTGTGTTCTGACGATGACTTTATCAATGTATGTCTCAATTTGTTATTGCTATTACAAATCTATACGACTCCTACTTGTGCATGTGAAGTTCAACACATATATTCTAATAGTAATAACTATTTGTTCACGACTTATAATATGTTCCATCATTACAATTATACACGATTGTAGAATTCAATCTTCTAGAATCCTACAAAAACAAATATTTTCAATGTCTTAATTTATGTGATATTTTTCTTTTTTCGAGAGTCAAATAGTTTAAGTTTGACTGCAAATTTATGCATGAAGTTTTCAAAAAAATAAATAAATGAAATTTATATGTGTAAACTATATAAAAAAAATATTATAAGTCACAATAATTGACAATTCACAATATTAAAAAAAATATATGAAAAATTTATGATCAAAGTTTAAATCTCAAAATCTAAAAAGTGACAAATAAATTAGAACGGAGGAAGTATGCTTCATTTTAAGGTTTAAAGCCGGGGAGAATTAAATATTTATACACAAAAATCATACTACTTATAAAGTATACACAAGTCAATATTTAGATTAATCATAAATATATAAATTAATTAAAATATTAATTAAATTATAATAACCGATTAAAATTTACATTAATAATGTAAGAAAAAGAAGTTGTTAAATTGTTATATATATCCTATGAGGCAGGAAGTAGGTGTACTAATTAATTCATTTGGTAATGATATAAATCATTATATATTGAATTATATCAACAACTGATATTGCACGTTGCATGAACACCTACAGGCGTTAGTCAAATAACTAATGTTATTAATTACCAACCAAAAAAAAAAAAGTAATGTCCATTAATATCTCTCCAGTACGGCTAAGTTTGCAGCACAGTACGTAGTAATTCATCAGTCCCAAATAAGTTAATTAGTATATTTTTAATCAATATCTTCGTATTAATTTATTTTCCTAAAGTGTTTACACTTTAAGAAACATCTAATAAATAGAATAACTTAATCAATGCCAAATTTTATAAGATCAAATTATGGGGTTTTTTCCATTCTAATTAAATGAACCTAAAATGAACTAAAGTTATATATACTTGTTAATTTTGGGACGAAAAAAATATATTTTATATCCTTCATCTCAAATTATTTAACGTGATTTTTAGAAATAGTTGAACCTCAATTATTTATCATTTTAAAAATTCAAGACATTTTGTTTTCATTTTATTCTCAATAATGATTATTCTTGAAAAATATAAATATATACCTCATGAATAGAGTAAATACTTAATTATAATTGTATTTCAAAATATAAATAAGGATAAAACGTGTATAATACGATACACGACAAATAACTTGGAACGGAAACAGATTATATATCTATCTAATCACTTGTCCTTTATATTTATTATTATTATTATATAGAATGATATAAAAAAAAAAGAGTAGTTATATGATCATGCTATATCTTTTTTCGAAAGTCAAAGTCATTTCAATAATGAGATTACTTCGAGAACAAGAAAATAATATTTTCCTGTTTGTCAACGTTAAAGATAAAAGATATGATTTCCCCAAATGTTATATTAAACAATATAATATGTCTGGTCTTCTAGAAAACGACGTTATTACTAGTGTCTCCCTCCAATCTGTTTAGTTACGCGTATATATGATTTATTACAACTTTTGTAAATTCTTTATACGTATATTATATGGTTCAATTTTGACCAACTTATATTATAATAATACGTATCTAGAAGGGCACTTAAATGTTTTCATCTACATTTCTGTTACACTAAAATATTGCAATTATATGTTCTTTCAATTATACAATTTGTTTCAAATGACATCTTTATATGTTAAAATATATATATATTTTGTTTTAATTTATGTGTACTATTTTAATTTGATATTGAGTTTAATGATGTAAAGAATTTTTTTGAATTTTGTGGTTTTAAATTAAAAATATATCATATGTATCAAAGTATTTTTTAATTTTGTGGTATTAAACATATTTTGTGGAAAGTTGAAATTAAAGAGTTATTAAAGAAGAAAGAGACATTTTTTTTTTGTAATGGACTAAAAGGAGAATTAGAAAAAACAAATTAAAATGAATAAAGTGATATACTGTGTAGGAGATAAAATATATGTAGTATTGTTTTATAATTTTATTCTATTCAAATTGTAAATAATTATTTTGTATCATTTATTTCCTCCAAATTACTCCATCCGTTCATTTTTACTTTTCACTTATTTCTTAAATAGATTTTCATTTTTATTTGTCACTTTTGATATAAAAAAAAGATAACTATTTTTTCCATGTTTTACCCTATTGAATTAAATCATATTCTTCATATCATTATTCAAAACTCAAATATACTAAATATTACTATCTCCGTCCATTTTTAATTGTCATAGTTTCCTTTTTAGAGTCAAACAATAGCAACTTTGACTAACATTTTACAATATATTTTTTCATCATATTGATATGCCAAAAAATTTGGAATTTATAGTACTTTTTGTATAGGTTTTGAATATCTTAATTTTTTGTTTAAAATATTAAATTAATGTAATCTAATTTAACTTTGAAAATTAGTCAAATTGACTTTTGAAAAATGCAACATGACAATTTAAAGTAGACAGAGAGAGTAATTAGTAGGGCCGGATAGTATGGTAAAATACTTATATTAATAATTATTTTGTTAATAAGTCTGTCAAGTCAAACAGTAACAAGTAAAAATGAACGGAGGAAGTACATCGGAAGAGGTTATTTGTACATCCGGTATTTATACTAAATTTAAACATAATATATGTGTATTGAATATACTTTTTATCGCTTAATCATGTTTGAAAATTAAACAAAAAAAAAGAAGTCAAAGCTGGTTTCCAAGTTAAGTTATGAAATGAAAAATTAACATTTATAGGTGGCTTTGAATAATTTCTAAGTTATTATGAGAATCTTCATACTTTTTTCTTGTTTTTCTTACGTAAGGTCCTTGTGTAAGTGGAAATGGATTGATGGCAGCCTAATTTTACTAATCATTGCATTTACTAAGTAGAAAATTACTTTGAAATACTTACATATAATAACCCCAAAAAAGTGGAGACCAATTATATATATACTGATTTGGTCAGAAATATGAATTACGCGACATCAGCTACCAAAAAGTCTCTATTTTGTTTTATTATATGACACATTCCTTGTTAAATATATATTCCAAATAATTTTATATTTTTGAATTTAGAAGATATATATATATAATTAATAATACAAGTCATACATCAATAGTTTGGATGTGCAAGATCATGTTGAGGGATATAGACCAACTTAGGCTCATTATTACCACCTTAATGCTTTAAGATACCTTGGTTCATATGCTAGGACTCTTATGAGGGATGGCTCAGGTGGGAACATTGTATGTCACCTCTGATGGCTCACACACTCGTTTTGGAGGTCAGACTCCAGATCAGATAGATAGTTGCTCCAGGTTCTTAGACTCCAGGGACTCAGTCAGCTGCTATTATAGCTCCTCAATTAGATAATATGGTATTGCTAGGTGTTGCATCACATTTGGCTAACAGGCCTTCCATGGCCATTTATGAGCAAAAGATGTTTGAAAGGTTCAGGATGGTGAATCCTTCGACCTATACAGGTGACTTGAATGAGGATGCATATGAATTTACAGTTAGCTGTAATGGGAGATTGCATAACCTTAGATTAGTTGAGTCTCATGGAATTGACTACACGATGTTCTAGTACCAAGCAGTGGTGGAGGGATTATATTAATAGTAGGCCAACTGGATCACCTCCACTATCATATTTCTAGATACTTTTCTTCCACGTGATGAGAAGAGAGCAAGAGGGTCGAGTTCGAGAGTTTGCAGCAAGATAGTATGTCAATCGCAGAGTATGAGGTTAAATTTCATGCCTCGGCTAGGCACACTTTGATGATACATCCCACCGATACTGAGAGAGTGAGAGGGTTTGTTAAGGGTCTGATTATTTTGATTCATATAGGAGTTTTTCAGGTTACCGCTTCTCGTGTTTCATTTCAGAAAGTGGTAAATGCTGCCAAAATGTTGGAAATGATTCGATGTGAGGGATTTGAGCAGTGTGAGGGCAAGAGGGCCTATCATTCAAGTCATTTGGGTAGTGCTCCTCTTAAGAGTCGAGGTTACTCAGGGAGAGGTTGTCACTCTTAGTCTAACAGACCCATTCATGCGACGATACCAATTGTTGAGGCTGATTATATTGGGAATAGTTCTTCTAGTTCGATACATACTTCACATGTTTCATCTTCTAGACCTGTAGGTCGTGGAGGGCATTATGGTCATTCAAGTTCCTCTCATCATCATACGTCTCGTATTTACCATTGTACCCTTATTTAGTATTTTCTTAAAGTCAAGTTTTCAATTAATGAACATGAATTAATTTATTTTGAGTAATTAATTAATTTGATCAATAGACTTGAATTATTTACTTAGTTTTTCCATGTTGGTCAAATGTATATTTTCTAGGCTAATAACTTTCAAGGGTAAAATAGGAAGAATAGAGTCATTTATGCATTGATTTTGTAACATGATAAATATTAAAGAATATCTATTTTTAGTAAAGACGACATGTAAATAGGGACGGAGAAAGTATTTTTCTATTCTTTTTACCATATATTTTAACACTACTTAATTCCTTAACTATTAATTTTCCTAATACTCCCTTCATTCAATTTTACTTGTCACACTTTGACTTGACACGTCAATTAAGAAAATAATTATTGATATATGTATTTTACCAAACTATCCCTATTGAGTGGTGTCTTGAAAAATGATTTGAAAAATAAGTATTTAATGTTGAGGGTAAAACATGAAAAAAATTATTATCTTTTCTTGATATCTCAAAAGTGACAAGTAAAAATGAAAATCTATTTTAGAAATAAGTGACAAGTAAAAGTGAATGAAGAGAGTACTTCTTACCATCTATTTTAAGACTCCTTAATTATTAGTTCTCTCAAAACTTCTAACCATATATTTTAGAACTCCTTAATTATTAGTTCTCTTAAAACATCTTACCATATGTTTTAGGACTATTTAGTTATTATTTTTCTTAAATAGTTCTTACCATATATTTTAAGTCTACTTAATTATTAAGTTTTTTAATACTCTTACCATATAATTTTTCTATTTCTCTTACCACACATTTTAGCATTCCTTATTTTCTTATTTCTCCTAATACGTCTTACCATATATTTTAAGGCTCCTTAGTTATTAATTGTTCTAATATTTCCAGCCTCCTTAGTTATTAATTGTTCTAATATTTCCAGCCATATATTTTAAGACTCCTTAGTTATAAATTGTTCTAATATTTCTTGCCATATATTTTAAAGCTCCTTAATTATTAATTGTTCCAATATTCCTTGCCATATATTTTATGGCTCCTTAGTTATTAATTGTTCTAATATTTCTTGTCATATATTTTAAGGCTTCTTAGTGATTAATTGCTCTAATATTTCTTGTCATATATTTTAAAGCTTCTCAGTTATTAATTGTTCTAATATTTCTTGCCATATATTTTTCTTTTACTATATATTTTAAGACTCCTTTATACCAATCATATTACATAAAAAATGGTGATCAATTATACAAAATCATATTACATGAAATAAAAATAAAAAAGTTTAAAAGAGAAGGAAATCTAATAAAGAAAAAAGGGAATTTATTTAATAGAGCTAAATGATGTAATACATGACAAAAGAAGATGGCAAGTAAATATATATAAAAATAAAAAAAGGTAACTACAAAAGAAAGAACTTGGAAAGAAATATATTTAATAACTTTCCAAGTTGATACTAAAAACTCCAGAAATTCTAGAAGCACGTGTAATTCCAGTCTCTTTTCCATCAAGGAAAGTACACTTGCACAACCCCTATATATATAACCCAGCAGCACAGCAGAAGAAAACACAAACAATTCTCTTTCACTCAAAATGAAACAAGTCGGAGAAGATGAATATTTGTGCCTCAGTTTCAACAATTTTGGACTTTTATCAGATATCGCTGCAAAAATCTCCGATGAATTTCAGGCGGAGGAGAACGATAGCTTGAACGGCGGCGAAGAAGATTTCGAATTCTCTTTAGTCTCTGAGAATCCGGATAAATCAATCGCGGAATTCATCTATGACGGTCAGACTAAATTCCAGAAGCCAATTTTCCCTCTTTTCAACCGGGATCTATTGCTAAGCGATTCGGATTTGAAGGATGTTGATAAATCAATTCTGATTCCGTTGAAGAAATTGTTTCTAGAAAAAAGTGAATCAACAGCGTCGTCGGAGACAGATGCATTGGAGACGATACCTGCCGGAACTTACTGTATGTGGAAGCCGAAGATAAGCGAGCCATCACCAGGAAAATGCAAGAAGAGTAAATCAACAGGATTTATATCAAAGCGATGGCCGAGGATCCGAGATCTGTTACGGAGGAGTAATAGTGAAGGGAAGGAAGAGGACAGTTTTGTATTTCTCAAACCAAAAAAGACAATAGAAAACGAATCAGCAAAAACAAAAAATTCCAGTGAGGTGGTGAAGACGGCCGGAAAATTGAAGCAGACGAAAACTAGCGGAGGAGAAAAGGGTTTACCGGCGGCGGCGGCGTCTCAGCAGGCAGTGTATTATGTACGAAATAGAGCGGATAAAGAAACTGATAAGAATAAGAGAAAATCATATTTACCTTATAGGAAAGAGCTTATAGGATTTTTTGCTATTGGTTTGAGTAGAAGTTATCGTCCATTCTAACAACATGCAAATGCTTTTAGCATATATTGTTAGAGTTTTTTCTTAGGTACTTTTAAAAAATTATTAATTTATAATATTAATGGACCATATATTTATATAGGGGTCTTCTAGTGATTTTTTCCATTGGCTAAAATCGAGATCAAAAGAAATTATTATCTTAGATAGATTATTAATTAATCGAGTATTAATTTAATGAGGTTTTACTGTAATTAAGAAGTCCTAAAATAGATTATAAGAAGTATTAGGAGAATTAATAGTTATGAAATTAAGTAGTGTTGAAACATATGGTAAAAAGAATAGAAAAATACTTCATTTGTTCTTTTTTACCTGTTATCTTTACTAAAAATAAATGTTCTTTAATACTTGTCATTTCACAAAATCAATGAATAAATGACTCTATTATTCCTATTTTACCCTTGAAAGTTATTAGCTTAGAAAACATACATTTGACCAACACAAAAAAACTAAGTAAATAATTCATGTATGTTGGTCAAATTAATTAATCAAAATAAATTAATTTGTGTTCATTGATTGAAACTTGACTTTAAGAAAATACTAAATATGGGTACTATGATAAATATAAGATGTAGGCTGATGAGAAAAACCTAAATGACCGGAATGCCCTCCACAACCTATAGGTCTAGCTAAAAGATGAACCATGTGAAGTATATCAAACTAGAAGAACTATGTCCAATATAATTAGCTTCAGACACTGGTATCGCAACATGAATGAGTATGTTAGACTAAGAGTGATGACCTCTCCTTGAGTAACCTCAACTCTTAGGAGGAGCACTACCCAAATCATCTGAATGATGGGCCCTCTTGCCCTCATGCTGCTCAAATTTCTCACGTCGAATCATCTCCAACTCTTTCACAACATTTACGACTTTCTGAAATGAAACACCAGAAGCGGTAATTTGAAAAACTCCTATACGAATCGAAATAATCAAACTCTTAACAAACCTTCTCACTCTCTCAATCTCAGTGGGCAAACCTTCTCACTCTCTCAGTCTCAATGGAAAGTATCATCAAAGCGTGCCTGGCCGAGGCATATAATATAACATTATACTCTGCGATTGACATACCATCTTGCTGCACACTCTCGAACTCGATCTTTTTGCTCTCCCTCTAAAATATTTTATGATAAAAACTGAAATAGTCAAAAGCTATATAAAAAGAATAAAAATTATTCCCTCCGTCCTAATTTATGTGGCAACATTTGACCGGGCACGGAGTTTAAGAAATAAATGAAGACTTTAAAATGTTTACCAAATTACCCCTTCAAAAAATAGTCATATTAAAAAGTAGACTCACTTTTATCTCTCCTCATAAATGTATTGGAGTACTATCTTTAAGATTAAATGGGACCAACAAGGGTAAAAGAGGAATTGTATCTTTAAATACTTACCATATAAGGAAATGTGACATTCTTTTTGGGACTGACCAAAAAGAAAATTGTGCCACATAAAATGGGACGAAGGGAGTATAATTTTTTTTATATCAATATACATGATAAAAGAATATATCTTAAAATATTAGTATAAGTAAAAAACAACTAGGAGAGGGTAACTTATAATATTTATTAAATATATAAATTTAATTTCAAGAATAACTTAAATTTTTCGAGAAAAGGCCCAAAATAGTCCCTCATCTTTGGGTTAAGACTCAAAGTCATTCTTGAGTTTTCAGATGGAGAATTAATAGTCCTTCATATTTGCAATATTGGTGCACTTTTAGTCCTCCTTCAAAATTTTGCCTATTTTTTTAACATTGATTTTATTCATAATTTATGTATGGAATGTTTAATCATCATTTTATATATTTAGTAGAAATAATAACTCCATGTGAGAGATTGTGAGAAGAAAAACACATTGTTTTGTTTAGTAGAATTCGTATTGCATGTAAAGTAGAGAGGTTCATCACGACGATTTCACGTGCAATAGTACACTTTTTTCTTTTCTTGCAATGTCATATGTTAAAATGTTCTTAGTTTAGCTGCAGTAATATTTATACTGAACAGAACAAAGTGTTCTTCTTCTCACCTTCTATCACATAGAGTTATTATTTCTACTAAATATATAAAAAGACGATGGGACATTCCTTACATAAAATTATGAACAAAATTAATGTTAAAAATAAGGTAAAAGTTTAGGAGAGGACAAAAAATGCATCAATATTGCAAACATGAGGAACTATTAGTGCTACTTATAAAAATTCAAGAATGACTTTGAGTCTCAATCCAAAAATGAGGGACTATTTTGGGCCTTCTCTCTAAATTTTTCATATCCCAATTTATAGTCAAAAAAAAATTTTTAAAAAGAAAAATGAATCTCAAAATCCAACATTTTGATAGAGAGAGAGGGAGTTGTCAAAATCTTTTTAATTTCAGAGTTGGGAAGTAAAAAAGCAACATCCATTTTGAAATAGTTGATGATAAAATCCTATAATAGAACACAAAAAAAACTCATAACAATCTATGCTAGAAGCATTTGCATGTTAGAATGGACGATAACTTCTACTCAAACCAATAGCAAAAAATCCTATGAGCTCTTTCCTGTAAGGTAAATATGATTTTCTCTTATTCTTATCACCTTCTTTATCCGCTCTATATCGTACACAATACAGTGCCTGTTGAGAAGCCGCCGCCAGTAAACCCTTCTCTCCTCCGCTAGTTTTCGTCTGCTTCAATTTTCCGGCCGTCTTCACCACCTCACTGGAATTTTTTGTTTTTGCTGATTTGTTTTCTATTGTCTTTTTTGGTTTGAGAAATACAAAACTGTCCTCTTCCTTCCCTTCACTATTACTCCTCCGTAACAGATCTCGGATCCTCGGCCATCGCTTCGATACAAATCCTGTTGATTTACTCTTCTTGCATTTTCCTGGTGATGGCTCGCTTATCTTCGGCTTCCACATACAGTAAGTTCCGGCAGGTATCGTCTCCAATGCATCTGCCGACGACGACGCTGTTGATTCACTTTTTTCTAGAAACAATTTCTTCAACGGAATCAGAATTGATTTATCAACATCCTTCAAATCCGAATCGCTTAGCAATA
>JAJOOO010012147.1:0-30777 GCA_029582685.1 Solanum piurae | reverse complement strand
TATGTTTAGAAGTTTCTTAGTCATTGTAATAGACACTTAAGTTTCATTTCATTTGTAAAGGGCCGTGTCCCTTAGTATGTTTTAAGTTCTTGTCTAGGATTGGCTAAAGAAACTTAGTAGTTCCATTTGCATATTGATGTTTTCAAATGTTGATGACTCTTGAGGTCTTATAGTTTTATTGAATAAAAGTTTTAAATTCTTAGTGATTTTTATGATCTATGCGAGGAATGAATGCTAAGGCTTGTATAAGACCTCCGAGAGGTCGAATACGCATGTAACAGCAAGGGGTTACTCTCGGGTCGTTACAATAAACCCTAAACCCTAAACACTTATCCCTAAACTCTAGACCCTAGACCCTAGACCTTAGACCCTAAACCCTAAACCCTAAACTCTTAACCCAAACCCTAAATCCTAAACCCTAAACTATAAACCCTAAACCCTAAACCCTAAACCCTAAACTATAAACCCTAAACCATAAACCCTAAACCCTAACACTAACCCAAAACTTAAACCCTAAACACTAAATCAAAACTCTAAACCCTAAACCCTAAACTCTAAACCCTTAACCCTAAACCCTAAACCCTAAACCCTAAACCCTAAACCCTAAACCCTAAACCCAAACCCTAAATCTTAGACTCTAAACCCAAAAGATAAAACTCAAAACTCTAAACCCTAAATCCTAAATCCTAAACTCAAACCCCTAAACCTTAAACCCTAAACCCTGAATCATAAACCCTAAACCTTAAACCCTAAAACCTAACCCTAGATCGTAACCCCTAAACCCTAAACCTTAAATCATAAACCCAAAATCCTAAACCTAAATCCTAAACCCTAAACCTCAACCTTAAATCCTAAACCCTAAACCCTATCCTAATCCTTAAATCCTTAACCCTAAACCTAAAATCAAAACCCTAAACTCTCAACCCTAAGTCCAAAACTCTAAACCCTAAACCCTAACCCATAAATCCTAACCCCTAAACTCTAAACCTATAATTCGAAAACCTAAACCCTAAACCCTAAACGCTAAACCCAAAACCCTAAGCCCTAAACAACAAACCATAAACCCTAAACACTAAACTCTAAACCTTAAACCTAAGCCTAAACCGTAAACCGTAAACCGTAAACCCTAAACCCTAAACACTACATCCTAAACTCTAAACTCTAAACCCTAAACCCTAAACCCTAAACCCTAAACCTAACCCTAAACCCTAAACCCTAAATTATAAATCCTAAACCCTAAACCCTAAACCCTAAGCCCTACACCCTAAACCCTAAACTCTAAACCCAAACCCTAAATCCTAAATCTAACCCCTAAACCCTAAACTCTAAACCCTAAATCCAAAATCTAAACCCTAAACACTAATCCCTAATCCTAAATCCTCAACCCAAACCCTAAATCCTAAATCCTAAACCCTAAAACCTAAACATAAACCCTAAACATAAAACTCAAAACCCTAAACACAAAACCGTAAACCCTAAACCCTAAATCCTAAACTCAAAATCCTAAACCATAAACCCTAAACCCTAAACTGTAAATCATAACCTCAACCTTAAATACTAAACCCTAAACCCTATCCTAATCCCTAAACCTAAACACTAAACCCTAAACTATCAACCCTAAGTCCTAAACTCCAAACCCTAAACTCTAACACCTAAATCCTAACCCCTACATCCTAAACCTACAACTCAAAAATCTAAACCCTAAAACATAAAACCCTAAATCCTAAATCCTAAACCCTAAACTCTAAAACCAAAACCCTAAACCCTAAACCCTAAACCCTAAACCCTAAACCCTAAACCCTAAAACCTAAACCCTAAACCCTTAACCCTTAACCCTAAAGAGTAAATTGTTAAAACTAACCCCTTACCCCTAAACCCTAAACCCTAAAACCTAAAACCTAAAACCTAAAACCAAAAACCTAAAACCTAAAACCTAAATCCTAAAACCTAAACTCTAAATTCTAAACCATAAACCCTAAACCCTAAACTAAAACCCTAAACACAAAACCCAAAACCCTAAATCCTAAACCCTAAACCCAAAACCCTAAACCCTAAACTCTATGCCCTAGACCCTAAACCCTACACCCTAAACCCTAAACCCTAAATCTAAACCCTAAACCCTAAACCCTAACACTAAATTATAAATCCTAAACATAAACCCTAGACTGTAAATCCTAAACTCAAAATCCTAAACCTTAAACCCTAAACCCTAAACCCTAAACTCTAAACCTTAAACCCAGAACCTAAACCTTAACCCTAAATCCTAAACCCTAAACCTTTAACACTAAACCTTAATTCATAAACCCTAAACCCTAAACCCTATCCCTAAACCCTAAATCAAAACCCTAAACCCTAAATCCTAAACCTCAACCCTAAACCCTAATCCAAACTCTAAACCCTAAACCCTAAAACATAAATCCTAAACTCTAAACCCTAAACCCTTAACACTACATCCTAAACTCAAAGTCCTAAACAAAAACCCTAAACCCAAAACCCTTTCCCTAACCCTAAGCCCTGAATCCTAAACCCTAAACCTTTAACTCTTACTCCTAAATTCTAAATTCTAAATTCAAAATCCAAAACCTACAATTCGATACCCTAAACCTTAAAACCTAAACCCTAAACAGTAAATCCTAAATCCTAAATTGTAAATACTAAATCCTACACCCTAAACTGTAAATCCTAAATCCTAAACCCTAAACCCTAAACTATATACCCTATACGCTAAACTCTAAGCCCTAAACCATATACCGTATACCCTAAACTCAACATCCTAAACCCTAAACCCTAAACACTAAACCAAAAACACTAAACCCCAAAACCAAAACCCATAACCTCAAACCCTTAACCATAAACCCTAAACTCTAAACCCCAAACCCTAAACCCTAAACCCTAATCCCTAAACCCTAAATCCAAAACTGAAAACCCTAAACCTTAAACCATAAACTCTAAACCCTAAACCCTAAATCCTAAACCCAAAACCCTAAAATCTTAACCCTAAACCCTAAACCCTCAACATTAGAACCTAACCCTAAACCCTAAACCTAAATCCTAAACCCTAAATCTAACCCACTAAACCCTAATCCTTAATTCCTAAACTTTAAACCCTAAACACTAAACCCGAAACCTAAACCAAAACCATAAACCCTAAACCCTAAATACTAAATCCAAACCCCTAAATCCTAAACCTACAGCTCAAAACCCTAAACCCTAAACCTACAACTCAAAACCCTAAACCCTAAAGCCTAAACCCTAAACACAAAACCCTAAATCCTAAACCCTAAACCATAAACACTATACCTTAAACCCTAAACCCTAAACCCTAAACCCTAAACATTAAACCCTAAACCCTAAGCCTAAGTCCTAAATCCTAAACCCTAAACCTAAACTCTAAACCCTAAACTATAAACCCTCAACCTTAAACTCTAAACTTTAACCCAAACCCCTAACCCCTAAACCCTAAAACCTAAAACCTAAATCCTAAAACCTAAACTCTAAATCCTAAACTATAAACTCTAAACCCTAAACCCTAAATCTAACCCTAAACCCTAAACCCTAAACTAAAACCCTAAACCCAAAACTCAAAACCCTAAACACTAAACCCTAAACCCTAGACCCTAAACTCTAAACCTAAACCCTTAAACCCTAAACCCTAAATCCAAACTCTAAAACCCTACACCTACAACTCGAAATCCTAAATTTTAAACCCTAAACTCTAAACCCTAAACCCTAAACACTAAACCCTAAACCCAAAACCCTAAACTTTAAATAGTAGACCCTAAACCCTTAACCCTAATCTAGATCATAAACTCTAAATGTTACACTAAACACTAAAGTTAAACCCTAAATCCAAACCCTAAACCCTAAATTCTAAACTCTAAACCCTAAACCCTAAACCGTAAACCCTAAACCCTAAATCCTAAACTCAAAACCCTAAACCCTAAATCCTAAACCCTAAAGCTAAACCCTAAACTCTAAACCCAAAATCCTAAATCCTAAACCTTAACTCTAAACCCTAAACCCTTAAGCTTAAATCTTAACCCCTAACTCCTAAACCCTAAACCTACAACTCAAAACTCTAAACCCTAAAACCTAAACCCTAAACCTTAAACCCTAAACCCTAAACCCTAACCCTAAGCCTAATCCCTAAACCCTAAATCCAAGCTCTAAACCCTAAACCCCATACCCTAAATCCTAAGCTCAAAACCCTAAACCCTAAACCCTATACCCTAAACCCTTAACCCTAAACCATAAATCCTAAATCTCAACTCTGAACTCTAAACTCTAACCTCTAAACCCTAAACCCTAAATCCTAAACGCTAAACCCTAAACCCTAAACCCTAAATCCTAAACCAAAACTCTAAACCCTAAACCCTAAACCTAGATCCTAAACTCTAAACTCTAAATCCTAAATCTTAACACCTAAACCCTAAACCTACAACTCGAAACCCTAAACCCTAAACCCTAAACCATGTACCCTAAACTCTAAACCTACAACTAGGTGAAGCACATAGGTCAAGGTAGTAGGTGAAGCACGTAGGTCAAGCTAGTAGGTGAAGCACGTAGGTCAAGCTAGTAGGTTACTTGATTCAATTCCTCATTTCTGCCCAAATCTTAACACTTTAACCTTAGCTTAATACATTATGTGTATATATTCTTGGACCCCTGATCCTTAGGCTCGATCATGACGTTATTCTCCTAAGTCATAATAGGTTTGTCGATGCGAACTTGTTTGTACAAACGATGGGGCATATGGGGTGTTACATCATCCCCCCCCCCCCTTTGGCTCATTCGTCCTCAAAAGTGTGTTGTAGCTAATAGTTCTTAGCTTTAGAACTTTTCAAATATTTTGGCAGAGTTTCCTTTGTAAAACTATCTAAAACCAACAGCTAACTAGAAACACACATGTACAAGTCTCAAAAGGCATCACAATAAATGTACCATAAGTAAATAAGTAATAAAAAATAAGGTTACTCTTATTCACTTAACATATGAGACAACCTTTAACAAGCACAACTTACCTCACTTTTAATAACATTCTCAGTAACTATACTCAACTCTTCTCCTTTAACAAGGAACATTATCATACTGCAGCAAGACCTAAGACACACTCAAACACTATTCTTATCTACTTAGTATCTGACATAATTCTCCCAGTTAAAACTTACTAGCATAGTGCCTTATGTCTAACCAATCAATCATCATCAGACCTTAATTCTCCTTAGCCTTGTAGATTTGTCATATTAGAGTGTATACACCTTTTCCTTTCTAGCCCATTATTTTCATCTGTCTAGTATTAATTTCATAGAGTAACTGACTTGAACCTCTAAAAGGTCATTCTTACCTCATTTCGAATAATAGCTTGAGTTCATAATTACCTCATCGTTTGTAATACCTATCTAATTCACCCTCATTTCCTTCTTGAGTCGCATATCCTTAAGAGCAACTAAAACTTGCATCATCTTTCTCTCAGTAGGTGAATAAAAACTTGAGCCTTAAGATTCTAATTCATGGCTCGCATTCTTAGCATATGCATGACCTGATCAAAAAATATTCACTTACCACTCTAAGCTCAATCACAAAGAGTAGAATGATTCTTCAACGCATAGCTCTATTGCACGATTTAGAACATGAATGAAAGGAAACATCTCCTAAATACCCGTGTAGCCTCCCTCTTATAGATGTGGTCAACAACACACCAATAAAAAGGACTACTAGACATGGCTTCATAGACTCCCTAGGATATTTGAACATTATGCTCTAATACCAAGTTTGTCACGCCTCAAGCCTGGGTGAGGGAGACTGGCACTCGGTACCTTAAATTTGATACCATCACATGACCGAGTGAACCACTCATTTGGAATACATACAAGGAACATATGCAAATGATATTAAATGATGTCTTGACCAACAACTAGCAAGAGAAGATACTTTTTTTTCTTTATACATATATAAGTCATAGGTGCAGATGCTATCTCGGTGGACCTAGAGGGTAGTATGGGGGACATAACTCTAAATATATAAACCTTAGTTGGACATAGTCAATGAAGCCTCTAACATATGACATGATATGTAAATGTGTCGAGGCAAGGCCCCAACGTACCTTAAACCATCTATGTAAATCCTATGAACAAGACAAGATCTCAAATGGAATTGAGGCTCACTGACTATAGTGAAAAACCTGAGAAGGATGCATGTCGAGCAACTTGCCATCTGAATGTATGTATATGCAATATGAATGCAGCGCCCCCCGACAAAATAAAAAGGAACGTGAGTACATATGGAATTGTACTCGTATGTAAGGAAGATTGAATAGCAAGATAAGTACTAAAAATCCTATAAGAGAACACATGAAACATATTAGGCTAGAAACACTTAGGGACTGCAACCATAGTATGAATCTATTGTAACAACTTATAACCATGTAAGCTTAAGTACCTCTTCCTGTCTACAAATACATGTATCAAAACTGCATGAATTGACATAAACTGAGACACATATTAAATCCTCCTTTTGGGAATATCTCTATTTCATCATGATACTTTATCCTAATGCATTTCTCACATAAGCATAGAGGGGAAAATAGTTGTTGAACCAATAAGCCACGTGGAGTTCATAACATACAAGCAGAGGAGAATTTATTGTCATCTCCGCATTAACTTTTTTTCCTTTTTATTTTCTCTTTCTTTCTTCTTTCTTCTTCAAAAATTCATTGTCATCTCCATTGAAACTTTTTCACTTGCAATGTCACCATTTTTACCACAACTTCACCTTTCTTTTTTCACTACTATTAGTTAAACTCTCTTTAATTTTAAAGCTTTATCTAAATATTTTCTTACACTTCAAACAATTTGATAAACCTATTAGATTTCAAGATTATTAGGAAGTATCATATAGTTTTTTTTATATCTAATTTCAATTAAGTTCTTTCAATTTTTGGAGAATTTATTGATTCTTTTAAAATTATCATTTCTAATTTTGAAGTTATATGAAAAATAATAATTGATGATACCTTCAAAATTTTAATTTTTCTTGAAAAAATAGTTAGTTTTGTTATCAATAATTCAATAAAGTCTAGATATAAAAAAAATCAGTGAAATAAGAATTTAACGAGAGAAGAAGAAGAAAAAAATAAAAAAAATGAGAGAAGGGTTCAACTTCACGTGGGGGGTGGGGTGAGGGTGGGAGGTGAAGAAAAAGAAAGAAAATTGAGGGATGAATTACGTGAAAGTGGGGGGGGGGGGTGAAAGATGAAGTGGAATTTAAGATGAAATCAAAATTAAAACGTCACGACCCAAAACGAGTCATGAGTGGCACCCACACTTAACCTCCTAGGTGGGCGAACCAACAAATTTAACCCCAACTTACAAAATACAAGCATAATGCGGAAGCTCAAAATCTTATTAAATATCGTTTCCCAAAACCTGAAAGTCATCACATCGAGGACATCTAATCTCTAATTACTAAGTCTAAGAGTATCAAAGACAATAGGATAAATAAATAAAATAGTTTACGTCCGAAAACTAAGGACATCATTCCATGACCGAGAGAATCCAACACGAAAATAGCTCACCCTGAAACCTGAGGTGCTGGAGACTGGCTAGAGTTGAGGGCAAGTCGAAGTCGTTGGTACACTTGTTGCACTCCACAAAAGGAAAACAAAGAAAAACACAAGTAGGGCTCAGTACAGGGCAACATGTACTGAGTAGATATCATCGATCGACTCAAAATAGTAACTAATATGCATAAAGTAATAGTATAAAATCAACATGCACTTAGCAGGTGATAAGCAACAAAGAACATGAACAAGTGACAACTGAAGCAAGTATGTAATCAATCACAATATCAAGCACACACACGAAGACTCATGCCTCCACACCACGCTCATTTTGGGAATGAGATTTTTGAGATTGAGTACATTCAGTTAATATAATATGTTTTCCTCTTTAATATAACTGTGTCGGAATCTGACACCCCATCCAATAATACCGTGTCGGAATGTGACACCCGATCCTATAATACCAATGTCGGAACATGACACCCGATCCTATCATACCGTGTCGGAACGTGACACCCGATCCAATAATATCGTTTCGGTATGTGACACCCGATCCTATTATACCGTGTCGGAATGTGACACCCGATCCAATAATACCATTAATTCATTTGTTATCTCTTTCCACTTCCTTAACAATATTTCATTAAGCCTTCTTTATTCAAGACGTCACTTTAATACAACAAGTTTAATATTATGATCTTCGCGGTCTTGGGATTACAGACCAATCACAACAACACATATATTATCCAAACCACAACAACCAAGTACATAGAAAACTTCACAATATCACTCAATGAATATCAATCGCTATTAAGAGTCTATCTATCACATAAAACAAAAAAACATAACCTACCTCCACCGAAGAACCGAAGTCAAGCAACCTACTTCTCTAATGTTTTTCCTTTCCTCAATGCCTCCTAACCTTTTCAATCTATCAATTATATATACATAATTTGTAAGTTAACGAGTCTATAGACACCCTGTTACTATATGTCTTGCCTAGACCCAAAAATTCACCTAATTGTATAATCAATTTCCTAAAGTTCAAACCTAAGGGTAAGTCTTAATTCCTCCAATTAGCATACCTTTAATTGAATTTAAATAATTCGATACACCTAATATTTAATTACCTATCTCAATATATCAAAATATAATTTATATGTGAGAACAAAATATTAATAAATAAAGATGGAAGCCACTGGTCACGAAACCAGTGGCACACGGACGAACATCAACCCAAACCCAATTCCTATACATCAAAGTTACTGCCCAATTACACTAACATCAAACCATTAATTGTTTCTACGTATAACTTGACCAATCATCACGTTCTCAACTTTGCCCTTTTTCAATTTTCCAATCATTCAACATATATACCCACTGACACCAATCCACCAACTTTATACAATTATCAATGTTATCTATTTGATATTACACAAGTACTATATTCAATTCAAAATTAGATAGTTAATAAATTATAAAGAAGCGTACCAGTAAAATCGATCTTTGATGTCACCGCTTCCTCTTTGTTTTCCTCGTCCCTTTTTTTTTTCTTCTACATATTATTTACTATCCTAATTATTTAAAGATTAATTATAAAAGTGGTAAAAGTGACCACTATTAATTTTAATGTTATTTTCTTTAACCACCAACTAAATTAATTATTTAAACTAATTTCATAACTGTGGTTACGAATAGTCCAAAATATCCATTTAGAATATATCAGAATGTATTTTATGAAATAAAAAGCTCTAGTACTCAAACTGATCGAACGGGTCGTTACATTAGATACCAATTTATCCATCGTTCGTCCTCGAACGATCAAAAGAAGGCGAGGGTAAAAAAAAAGTACCTGAATCGATAAAAATGTGTGGATATCTTTCATGCATATCAACCTCACTCTCTCAAGTGGACTCTTCAACTGACTGATTCTTCCACTGAACCTTGATAGATGCAATCTCCTTTGATCTCAACTTGCGGACCTCTCTATCTAGAATAGCTACATGCTCTTTCTCATAAGACAAATCCTCATCAAGTAGGACTGAATCCCAACGAATAATATAGTTCCCATCACTATGATATTTCTTTAACATAGACACATGAAACACCAGGTGCACTCCTAATAACCCTCTCACACACACTTAAGAACTTTAAACATTCAAATATATTGTGATCTAAGCTTATCTCGCTTACCAAACCTCATCACACCCTTAATGGTGAATCTTTCCGCAACTCTTGCTCTCCCTCCATAAATTTCAAGTCTCTGACCTTCCGATATGCATAATACTTCTGCCTGCTCTAAGTAATGAATTTTACCTTTTCTAGCGGTTCCCTCAAAGGATCAGTACCACAAGTTCTCACCTCAAATGCATCAAACCAATCAATTGAAGAACTACACATCCTCTCATACAATATCTCAAATAGGGTCATCTCAATACTTGAATGATAACTATTGTTGTATGTAAACTCGACTAACAACAAAACTATTCTCAATAACCACCAAAGTTAATCGTATACACATCCGCAACATGTTCTCAAGGACCTTGACACAACCATTAGGTGAAATATTTTCTCAGATACCCATGATAAAATCCTAAATCAATACTGGCTACAATCAGAAGTGAATTTGAACCAACCACCACACACTCATAGTGCACAAATCATCATAGATCTTTTCAATATTTCCTTCTAACAACACAAACTTTTCACGAGCTTAAGTTATGCAAATTTGATCTTTAGACATCAAACTTATCTAACCAAAAGAAGGAAATGATCAAGTAACCACCCATCGAGTGATACACCCAAGCATACATAACCTCTAACAACACTGTTGAATTGTTAGATGAGTAGTGTGATTATAGATAACCTTTAAGAATGTTAGAGTTAGATCCAATGGTCCCCACATTCAACCACACATAATCGAAATATAACCTCAATGACTAGACAAATCTTAAGACTGCCGGACAACTGTAAATACCCATGATAGCTCTTCTCTAAATTCTCATACCTTAAATTATAAGAAATTTCAAATTTCATTATTATTATTTTAATATATTAAATAGAAATGTGAGGTTTGACATACTATTCCTTTCTCTTGTAAAATGAGATGAGAGGTTTATAGAGTGTCTGCCCTCGAATGGAACTCTGGATGCTCCCAAAATAGAAGAGATGTTTCGGACTTTTGGTATAAAAATTGAAATATCAGTCAGGAGAAATTACGATAGTGTCCTTGGTCGTCCTCAAACTTCACATTTCTATATAGTAGAAAAAATAGAGGGGAATGTTTTAATTAGGACATGTACAATTTAGTTAGATTAAAATTTCTATTTAGAATATTACGCATTTCAAAGTCAAAACCTTTAGTGATATTTTCTTTGATAAATTTATCATATAAAAAAGTATGTATTTTCTAAAAAACACAAACGAAAAATAAAAAATCATTCATTTTTATTCATACTATTACAAAATTCAACAATAACTTATAGTTCTTTCCTTTTATTTTAATTCTCTTAATATAACTGTACACAAAAATTAAAAATAAATTATTAATTAAATCACTAAAACAAAAAAATATGCACATAAATGTGCAAAATTTGTGCCAACAAATCCAAAAAATAAACTATATAAACTACGTAAAAAATGCAAAAATTTGAAAACAATTCAAAAAGTAAGACGATTATTTAATAATATTATCCCAACATATATAATTTTGTCCACTATGATTTTATTATAACGGAAAAGGTTTTGTGCGACTGTGAATTTGTTGTGTTATTATAGTAGTGATATTTGTCAAGTATAAAAAAATATTCTTTGTCAGGTAAGTTGTCAAGTGAAAATGAACATATTGATTAATGAACATGAAAAAAAAAACTAGCAAGGGGGTACACACTAGAGAAAATATTTGACAGTTAGGCGATCACAAATAACGTGGTCATGAAATGTTATTTAGTAAGGTGGATAATATTTGACAAGTGGAAAGAAAGTATTCACGCGAAAAAAATTAATCACTAGATAATTTATCATAAGTCACATAGAAATGAATGTATTGGTCAATGAAAATGAAAAATTGTGATAGGGGAATTCACAAGAGAAAAAACATGTTAATAACTAGGCAATTACGAATGATAATGATACGTCGTTTAATGAGGTGGGGGTAATACTTGACAAGTGGAAAAAAAAAATACTCACACGAAAAAGAACAACCATTAGATAATCTGTCATAAGTCACGTGATTATATTTCGTGTGAGAAAAATATATACATGACAAAAAATTGTCGCCGGATAATTTATTATGACTCATGTGACAATGAATGTGTCAATTAATGATATTAGGATGATATTTGTTGGGTGGAAAAAGATTCCACACAACAAATATATATTACTATATCAGCTATTACGAATTACAGGATAACGAATATATGTCGTTTTATGAATACTTGATATATTTGTTAGATGGGAGAAAAATATTCATGCAAAAACATAAATCACCAAATAAGGTATCATGAAGTTAAATTGAAGTTTTCAAATTAAAAATATAAGTGTACTATTTGGCTGCACAAGTGTAAATCATAAGGTTATATTGAATTTTAAAATTAAAAATTTATATTAGAAAGATTAAGACTTTTATATATGATATTTAATTGAATATTTAAGATATATAGTTGTTTTAAAATATATTAATTAATAAACATATGTTCTTAACTAATATTATAAAAACAATTAATTTATATTTTTCAATTTAGTATATTTTAATTGAAATTAATCATAAAAATTAAAAGTACAAAAACTCTATGAACATCTTGCAAATGCATGTTTTTACAAAAAGATTAATAGAGAAAATGGTCAAACCCTAGTCTATTACCGGATTTTCAACTACACATTTATACTTAACGGGAGTCTTATTACCTCCTAAACTACTTTAAAATGAAATAAATAACCCCTCAAGTATATATATTTCACTCTCTTTGAGAGAGTGAGTTGTCTGTTCTTTTTAATTTTATTTTATTTTCTCTTTCTTCTTATTTATCCATACAATTATACTTTCTTCACCACTATCATTGGTGAAGCTTTATCAATGGATGTTTGGTATAAAAACTGTCAACAACTAATGCATTTTATGAATAAATAATTTTTCAATAGACTTATTTAGAATATAGCTAACAATTAATTTTTTTTTTTTTTAAAAGTATCGATTAATTGATTTTTTTACCATCATGGACTCGATAGTTACAAAATCAAAGTGAACTAATTGTATTTTTAAAAAACATATTTTCAAACATGTTAGAAGGAACTGAAAAAAAGCAATTTCTTCTACATTTTAAAAAAAAGGGATCCTACATGTTCTCCTAAAATCCATGAAAAATAAAAATAAAAAACTCAAATTAGTTTTTTAATTATAAAATTTTAGAAGGAGAAAGAATGAGGAAGGGAGAGAGGGATTTCTCAAAGTGGTGTTACAAATTCGTCTCAAATTGATATTTTTTCACTAAGCCGCCGACATGACTTATAGTTCACATTTCCTTCAAATTCCACACCCCCCTAATTTCCCAGAAGAAAAAAAAAACATCACATTATTTAAAAATAGTCCTGCATTTTTTTTTTACTTTTTCCAAACCAAGCTCAGCTCATTCACGAGACTTATGGTGGAACAGTTATCTAGTCCAAAGAAAATAGGAATCTTATTTTTATAGAAACTGGAAGAGGAAAAGGAAGCTTGATATCAACATTTGCTACTTATGGTTGAAAAGTTCTAGAGTTTCACTATGAGTTAGGTGAGTGATTCATTGTTAGAGAAACCAATAATGGGTCTACTTACAAACTCATGTTCACTACATTCAAGCTCCTAATGTGATTGTTGGTTTAGGCCACCGAAAAAGACCCAAGAAATCTAAGAATATACAACCATAATATAACAATAAATCAAATTATGAACCGTATGCGAAATAGAGGAAAAACCTATAAGATAACAATAAATCAAATTATGAACCGTATACGAAATAGAGGAAAAATCTTTCTCCTCTGACGACAAGTACACCAGCCATGAAGTCACTATGACAGAATATAAACTTAGTAGTTGAATGCATCACAATATCTACAAAACCATGGACAAGTAAGCTAACATATGATGCATGTTATATGAGAGTATTCTAGTTAGCAGAACAAAAAGTATTTGCAAAATACTTGCTCCGAGCTCCAAAGGATGGGACAATACTGGGACATAATCTTGTTATCTACCACCACAAAAGCCCCATGTGCATGAGCCACCTTGGAAATTTTCTGTAATAAATCAGAGACAACAATATGAGACAAAAAGATCATTATCTTTTCAAGATCAATCTATTACTATCTATCAGCAAAAGTAAAAGCTGAAAATTATACGTGCATAATCTAATATGCCACTGTTAATCACCCATACACATATCACAAATTTGTTGATGAGGGTTGGTTGGACTTTCCAGCCAAACTAGCTTTGTCCATGGTTTAATCACAAAAGCAACCTCACCTAAATTAGTGGTATCCAATGCGTGTACAAATAGGATGACAATCAAGATTCTAATAACTTAATTGAAAATAAAGTTACATCGATAAAAGAGATATCAACTTCACCAATCCCAGTTTTTCAAGATAACCAAATCAAGCACTAGGCCCATTCTTTTCCATTATAGATCATATGAAACGGTATAGCAACAACAATCCTACATCATGTTGGCTTCACTCATATTGTCTATATAGTTTGCACATCGACTTTGCGAGTTTTATCAATCCATTTCGCCACTAGCCTCTTTATATATTATGACTTTAGAGCTTGTTTATCAGTATCTACTCTTAAATGTACAATTCTAAGAATACCATCATTTAAATTTTATATAGATATTTTAAAGAAAAGTTGTAGTGAAGAATCAACTATTTATATAAGTTACTGCCACGTAATGTCTTGTTAACAGCTACTACCTCATCTACATTGTTTTTAAAATTCTTTGGCTGAATTAAAGCATAAATGGCCCATATAAATAAAAGAGACAAGCATGAAGCTCTAATTCCCTCCGCCATAATTTTTTTTAGATAACCAAACAGAAGCTACCTCAAATATATCACTAATCGATTTAGATAAGCAAACTCCATACTAAAGGAAAGAAAATTTAACAACACTAAAACACCTTTAGAAGAGTAACCATTGCGTACGCTTGATTAACAGTTCGAATTTGTTTTGAGCAAAATTTGTCGCCTAGTGAGATCATATGAATCATTTAAACCAGCCAGAAACTGCAATAATCTATGTTCCAGAGATGGTCAGTATAGTCTTTCGACTTATCACAACCACAACTCGGTGCAGGCACAATCATATCATATTTATCCCATAGCGTTCAACCTCAAATAATAGATAGAGACAGAATTCGTACCTTGAGATGGTCTGGTGATCTCTTTGTGCAACTGAAAGATTCTTATGTGATTCACTTTGTTGAAGTGTTCCTTTAGATCTTCCCACTCTGCATGTCCATTTGATCCATACATTATCTCGTTCATTAAACTCTTCAAAATGGAATTCATGATCCACAAATGCACAATATTTTCACATTTGTCCATAGATTTCAAATATCAGTTCTCTGTGACTCCCTTTTGAAAGTTCCCTTCACAAAACCTAGCTTCCCTTTTCTGAGCAAAGCAATTAGCAACGACCTGCTCCATAGACCATAATTTTCAACTCTTGGCAGCTGAACTCAACAACAAAACAAGAAAAGAGGAATTGAGAAAAAGGCTAACCAAAAGTCGGCATCAATGAAAGCATTCCAGATGCTTCTAGTTCAGGGTACTGGAAGAGATACAAAAGATATGTCAGTATGCAATAAATGATGTTGGATTGAGACTACTGATTGAACAATGAAGTAAACTGTCCTTGGGTATACTAATAAAGTTTTGGAAGTTCTGTTTTCTTCGATGATAAAAATCTAGAGCCACAACATCCAAGTAACTTATCAATAGAACACGAAACAAACATTTCACATTTGAACTCCAAAGCGACTACAAATTAACTTAATCTAAACAAAAAGTGCACCATTCACAGTCAGTGAAACTGCCTTTCAAATTCATGTAAGACAGTCTTCAGGAACTATTACAAGCAAGATAGCATCTCTTCATAAACAAGCACAAAAGCCAAACCAAACGCAACGTGCTACAAGAACAAATCATCAAGTAAGAGTGTGGAGAAAGAACCTTATAACAACAGCTTTAACAATAGTACTGTCATTAAAAAGGAAAAAAAGAGGCAACACATTTCGTATTGGTGGTTCTACGATTGAGAGCTTACTCTAAACCTCTCTGACCTTCAAACATACAGCTGATTCATGAGATACCAATCTAAAATATATGGCTTTGAACTAAGCTAGATAACTAAGTAAAAACATTAGTGGGCAATCAAACACATAAATTGTATTCTATATTCAAGAGGCAAAGAACCAAACTAGAACATATTGAAACTATATTGAAAACACTTGAACCAAAAAGAGAACAAAGAACAGTAAGTATAAACTAAAAATTAACTTGAAATTTGTACTACAAAACACCTTAAACAATGAATCACATCTTAGACAATAAATAGAACAACAAGCATTAAAGGAAAATTTATGACTCGACCATTTAACACAACGACCGAACTTAACCCACAACAACTCATATACGAACAATTCACAACACACCAATATCACCTATTTAAACGCCAACATAGAGATAAAACTAATCAAAATGGAGATTAACATGCTAAAAACATAATCAAGCTTTTTTTAAAAAAAATGAATTGTTAAACAAGAAAGAAACCAGACTAACTAGCTAAGAGTACATCGAATTAATCAACCCAACAAGGTTATAGAAGGATTTAAATAAGATGATAAAATTTACCTTTTCTAGAGCAGCGACTGGGAACAACGAGCTTTGACTACGAAGGCAAACCACCACCAGGACTAGGACTCCAATGAACTCCGATGAATTCGAAAACCACAAAGTACTATGGTTTTTGAACCCTTAACTCTAATTTTTTATGCTATTAGAGAACTTTTCTGTTTCGTTTAATTTATGTTAAATTGTATGTTCTTGTGGGTCCAAAAAATAGCCAACTAAGAGGCGCGGTCGAACACAAGAGGTTTTTATTTCAAGACACACCACAAATCAGTTTACCTTTTTCAATTAAGGACAAAGGTAATGGCTTCGGTTGGTACTGACAAATAGTCCACATGCAAACTTTTCACAAAAGAAATCCTCTCATTCTCATGAAACATTTTCAAAAACCAAGAATATAAGTCACAACTCAAACTCAAGAAATGACTCAACTCATTAACTCTTTCACATGCTCACTTGAAACAATTAGGAATTTGCAAAATCACCACCTTTTCAACTTACATGCCCTCACAAGAAAGAAGTGTCCCAAAACCACACACATCTAAACAAGACAAGGGACAAAGATGCAACACTCACTCACAAAGAATTATCTCATACACACAAATGTCACACCATAGGCTTGCCCATATTTTCAATCAACATTGACTCAACTCCATTTGGTTACTCAAAGTTATTTGTTAAGCTTGTAATTTAGGCTTAGGGACGGCAAGGATATCATTTAGGTGTAAGTGACTACACCCTCCTTGAACACGACACAACAATTCATTATTTCCAACTTTATCTGCTTTTCTTCACTTTTCAAACCCATAAACATTCCACACTATTTTTCATTTTCCTTTTCTTATTTCCACTCTGGATGTCCAACATGCAACCATTTTCAACTTTTGGAGGATTCAAGTCTCATTTATTCATTTTCTTTCTTAAGTCTTTCCATCCATCCCTCAATTTCTCTCTTCTTCTTTTTTTCTTTTTTTATATCATGTCCTCATGTGGTAAGCTTCCCTTCAATGAATTTCTCATAGCACCTCCAACTTATGCTTTTAGCCTCAACTTTCACAATCTCAAGTTCAAGGAGGGAAGGGTTCAAAAGAGGGTTACTTTTTCAAAAAGGACAAGGCTTGTAATGTGGTTGCCAATACTCAAAGGGGACAACTAAAGGATATATTTAGCGCAAAAGGTGGGATTTTTAGGCCAAGTGGACTTCAAGAACATCAAAGAAAGCCTAAGATCATTTCTCCAACCAAACTCAATCAAGACCAACCGGCAAGTTCTAGGTGACAAATGCGGACACAAGGCATTATTCAACAACACACCACACATGACCTGCAATCAATCAAGATGGTTCAAAATATTACTTTTTTTTCAAGATACAAGTAGCATTGAACAAAATAACCGCTAACGAATCAAAAGTCACAAAAAAAGTTGTAAGAGTTGTCAAAAAATCATTAATAACATGCCCAACCTTTTAAAAATGAAGAGGTATGCTCAACACTATTCACATGCATGACTATGCTCTTAGTTCCAACCAAGTCAAAACCTTACAAAACAAATGACAATTTTTCCCTCATGAAAGTCGTCAACCAATCCATCATCAGGCAACCTCATGCATCTATTCAGGAACGGCTACTCAAACTTTTCCACAATCAAACACTCAGAAGTCGATGATTTACCCTTAAGAAAGTCATCACCCTATATCCATCATCGGACATCGTCAATCCAAATCTTATTATCAAAACAAAAACAAAGAAGCTATAAACTACAAATCAAAAACTAAAATAGACCAATCCAACACAATATCAACAGAAACATCCATAATATCAAATCCCGACAAGGGCACAATCACTATATGCAGAAACAATCAACAAAATGACTACAAGGAAGGAACCCCTAACTAAAATGAGATTGTGTTCTCACAATTTAGATATCAAAAGAGAATATGAGGGACTCCCTGAACTGCGTCACTCTAAGCTCAAGCTGCTTCTGCATGTCGGTCCCAACCTCATAGAGGTCACTCTCTCCATCGCCTAAAGGATCACTGATCACCTCAATCGGCAGCCGCCGATTTAATCTCTGAGCTGTGGTGCTTCCAAAAATCAATGGCTCGCATTTTTCCAGCCATCCCTGGATTTCTTCAAATTCCTTGTGTTGTATATGAAAAATTATCGTATCAAGAACAAATTCCTCAGCAGTATAAGCCTTTATAATGTCGTAGTAGTGATAGGGAGAACCCCAAAAATCAATGCAGACCTGCAGCCTATGTTAAACTATAAGCTTGTGAATAGAAGGATTAAAAATGGTAAAGTCCTCTCCAAGAGCATGAGCTAGGCAACGAAGTGCATCAATGAGCTCTTCTTTGTTCCAGTGAATGGAAGGGAGCACCAAGAATTTATCAACACAAACTTGAAGAAAGTATTGCAGGAATCACATAGTACAAAGCTTTTATCAGGTACAAAAACTCACAATTCAGTCTGCTTTAGAATTAAAACAGAAAGGATAAGGTAAAAAATGATAAGATAAAATCAACCAAGTTTTTGAAAACAGCAGTAGTAGAATCGTCTAGCAATTGTTCATGACATAAGGAAAGGAATTTCATTCAAAATGAAGTTTGGACAGACATGAGAAAAACTCTTGCAATATTGACTGAAATTGAAACACTAATATAATGATTTAAATTTTAATGTTTGCTTCACAATTTTCCAGCCATTTGTGTCAAATTACTGGATGACCTTCAAGTAAAAGGAAGCAGAAGCTGCAATTAGTATACACTCCAAGGTAATAAATCGGAGTTCAAGGTTCAATTCTATATAAGTGTGTGCGACTGTAGATATATGGGTCAGAATTTGATATCTGAGAGTGTACTCACTAGAGTCAACATCAAAACCCACAAACAATAGATCTTTGTCATTTCATTTGTTATCTATTGATTTGAAGAAAATAAGTCGCATATATTATCAGTGATATTAATGTGAAGGAGAAAAATCAGACCCATCCAAGATAAGCTTCAAGTGATGCACAAGCGAAGATATGTGTCCAGTAACCTGCAAAATGGAAATGAAGAGAAAAGGAAACGAGTTAAGGAAAACAAGCAATCATATGGAAACAATGAACCTTAGAAGCATTCGCTTAGTCCCTTTTACACCAACCTGCACACAAGGTATCAATCTTGTACGAATTTTGATTGCTCCACGTCTTACTTCTACTGAAGCGTCCACTTTAAACAACCGAATAAGTGCAGGAAAAAGAAGATGCATATGCTCATCTAATGTCCCTGCACATTAAGGTGAGACCACTACCATCAACATCAAAGTGATACTAACCAAGGCATGGACCACAAAAACAACCTAGGAAGACTAACCACCAAAAACTTCAAGGGTGTGGAGAATAGGAATTACATATGTGTAGTCATTAAACCTAAGAACTTGAATACAACAGGGAAGTATATCAGGAAGATACTTTCTGAATTCATCGTTGAGTGCCAAGCAAAGTTGCTGCACGAGATGCAGAATCTAAAATAGCAAAAGAAAATGACCAGTAAGATCATTAACCAAAGCATATGATTATAATGACCTACACCAAAAGTATGCCAACTGAAACTACTACTTACATGAGCAATGTGAACAGGTCTGTTTTAGGGGATATGTTGTAGATTTGGTAGACTCTGATCCTAGAGTTTAAGGGACTGTTAAAGGATTTGAACCTGAGCAGATATTTGTTTCTCTTTCTACCTATAGCTCTATTTTGATTTCTCGGATTACTGGGGGGGAAAATCCCTTGTTTTTGTTTTTAGTTTGAATTTTAAATTTCAAATACTGTTGTAGATTCATAGTAGTTTATTGTTGTGTTATTCTTATAGTCTATTCTTTATTCGTGTTATTATGTACTTTTTATTGTATTTCGACTATGGTATTATTTTGTTGTAGCATGTTTTGTTACTATTTGTTGTTTCTTCTACTTACATTTTTTGCTTTTTTCTTGAGCCGAGGGTCTGTTGAAAACAATCTCTCTACCTTACATCTTTGAGGTAGGATGAGGTAAGGTCTACCTACACTTTACAATCCTCAGTTTGTGGGATTACATTGGGTATGTTGTTGTTGTTGTTGTTACTAAGTGAAAACGGAGGAGCAGACACTTTACTTTCCAAATTTGTATCTGTTGTGATTCAAGGAATTCATTTAATCTGATTTAAGGAGGTAAAATTTAGTACCAAGTTGTTCCAATAACCATAGAAACTTTTTCTGCTTCTTTCTACACCAAAGATATGATCCTAAATTACTCAAAAAGTGGAAATCAGTCCTATTTTTTAGAGGTGAGAACAAAAGAGATCTTCCATGTAGCTCTTTTTGGGTAATTATTACTCTTCTAATTTTCAGCAGTAACTTGGTTACAAAAATATTTTCCAAGTTCTAAAAAAGATAAAAATCTCTCAGGCACTAATCCCAAGACTCTTCTCTAAAGGCTCCTTCCGGGCCTTTGGAACCTCCTCCGGTGGTTGACCACCGGAATCTCTTTTCAACCATTTTCTTTGAAAGCCTTTTTTCCAGACTATGGAAAATCGTATTTATTTCAGATCTTGGGGGAAGTCTTATGACATTTCAGAAACTAAATCATCATCCGAGACCTGGTTTGAATGGGTGGAGGTGCCAAATTGTATATGAGGAGAATGACACTGAGCAGTGGAGCTCTTTGGTGGTTATGCAGAAAAATGAATGAAGCATTAGAAGTAAGGGGGAGAACTTTCAAGACATGGAAAGTTAGGGATGTTTTTATTAACATCTATTTCTCTTTAAAGTTTAACAAGTTTGGTAGATTCCTGTCAGTTATCACGGTTAATGGCTATTCCAGATCAGTCATTATTATTCCTGAGAACAAGGCCAATGAGGGGTTGTTGGGTATTGTAAATCGCATTGAAAGCTTCATTTAGGGGGTCTTTAAAGCATGATTATGCTCCAGTGCCTGGGTCCTTGAAACATGAAATTTTGAGGGGTGAAGATAGCTATAAGGAAGCCCTCCAAAAGAATAGGTGAACTGCTCAGGAGCTTACCATTTTCAAAGAGCAGAAGATTCTGAAAGCCTCTACAAGCCATGATGAGAAGGACCTCCTAAATAGATGCTTAATAATAGGGAGTTTTCCCGAGTGTGATGAGATCCCAACAAGGAGTGAAGTAAGAAGGTTGGCCCAACAGGTTTGGAAGGGAGTTTTCAACTTCCAAATCTTTGATATGAATGGCATACAGTTTCTGTTCGAGTTCCATTCAAGAGAGGATGCAGAGCATATTCTTCTTGGCAACTTGAAGAGGCAGGGCAAGCAACTAGTGTTGGATTGGTGGTCTCCAACAGTGGGTGCTTTCCCAACCCATCACAAATTTGGTTGGTTTTGGGTTAGAATCCTCCGCCTTCCTTTGCATCTCTGGTCGGCCAAAATTATTAAATAAATAGGAGATAAATGTGGGGGGTGGATAGAAACAGAAGAATAAACCTCGTTAAAAAATCATCTTCGATGGGCGCGTCTAAAAGTGCAAGGCCCTATTGAAAACATCCCAAGAGAAGTAGAAATCTCAGACGGAGATCTGATCTTTTCACTTACAGTGTGGGTGAAAGCTCCGGCAAGGTTTCGTAGGTTGGAGAACTTTAGTACTCCGTTGAGAAGCCTCACCGGCGGTACGCAATCTTCCATCATTGACCTACATAAATGTAGTTTAGAGTCAGTATACCCAACTAGACATCCTCAAAGTTTGAAGAAAAGTAACAGAAATATCATTCAAATAAAAGAAGGGAGAAATAGAAACAGATTATTGCTGCTACAACTCAGAGTGCAGGCCGACCTTCATATTTTTCTTGGTTTTAAAAAAGGTGCAATGAGCGAGAGATTTGACCCCAAACTGGATTGAAGCCCCCACCTGATGGGATACCTAAGGAATCCCTTTTGTTTTTTTCTGTTTTTTATGAAAATAAGTGAAATATCATTAAAAGGAATCAAAAAGATGTTAACAAAACATCTATCTTTTAAGGAACTACTAGAATTTGAGATACCATCAAAACATATGTGTTTAAACCTTAGGGCCTAAACCCTTATCCCTAATCCATAAACCTCGGAGCCTAAACCCTAAATCCTAAACCATAAACCCTAAACTCTAAACCCTAAATCCTAAACCCTTAACCATATATCATAACCCCTAAACATTAGGGCCTAAACCCTAAATATTAAACCTTAGGGCCTAACAAAAAACTTTAATCACAAATCTGAAACCTTTAACCTTAGGGCCTAAATCCTAAGAAATAAACCTTAAACCCTAAACCCATTACCCTACACCTTAGGGACTAAATCCTAAGCCGTAAACTCTAAACCTTACCTTAGGGCCTAAACCCTAAACCTTAGGGCCTAAACCCCAAACCCTAGGGTATAAACTCTAAACCCAAAACCATTAGGTCAAACCCTAAACTCTAATCCCTAAACCTTATGGCCTAAATCCTAAAAACTAAACTCTAAACCTTAGGACCTAGACCCTAAAATTGAAACCCTAAATCCTAAACTCTAAACCCTACACCCTAAAGATTAGGTACTAAACCTAAACCCCAAACATTAGGGCCTAAACCCTAAAACCTAAATCCTAATCCCTAACCTTAGTGCCTAAACCTAAGGGCCTAAACTCTAATTAAGCTTCCTCTTGGTCATTCACAGGTAGCATATCTTTATCCAATTCATCTTCATAGTGAACCACTTTGTAATCTTTTAGAGGATCATGGGCATTATCAGTAGTCTCAGGAATTGTGTTGATGGTGCATTTTTCCTTTGAACTAGCTGGTCTTCTTCCTTTTTTTCTGGGGTAAATATTGTTGGTTTTCCTTATTTTTCCTATCTTCTTCTATTAGCTTCTCTTTTCTTCTGACTCATCTGCTCTGAAGTTTTATTATTTAGCCCCTGTTTTTCAATAGTGTTTCTATATGAGTCCCTTCACCCACCCCATCAGACTGATGTAAAACAACATTAGAGTTCTCTTTATTTTGTTGGCCTTCCTACGTAATATTCTGTTGCTGCTGCACCTGACTCATGGTCTGAGTTGCTGCCTGAAAATGACCCCTTGAATCAGCTTCTTTATACACTGGATTCCCTTTTACTTGTTGAACTAGAGCATTAACCTCAACCCTGCCTGAGTTCACCTCACCCTCATCATCACTGTGACCCAATTCAGGCCCTTCTATAGACTCATAATCTAGAGAATCTTCAGCAGCAGGTTCTATATCTTCAATCAAAATTGGACTCAGATTTTGAGTGTCATTTTGAGTAGTCATGTTGATCTAGTTGTTGATGTTACCTTGTATCATAGGAGCTTGATAAGTTGTGGTAGCAGGAGCTCTAAGGTCAATCCTAGGGTCATCCATATTAGAACTAGTGAACTACCACCCCCTTTTGGTTCCCTTCCTGCAAATTAGTGATTTTCTCCTGCATACCCCCTTTCACACCCCCAGACTTCTCAGATGACAGATCCAGGTTAAACAACACAATTATTAATGGGGTGGGGTTGATAGAGCATTGAGTCAATACCTTGCTTATTGTTGGCATCCTGTCTTTGCTTGTTATGAAATACTTTAGGGGCAACACTGGGAATGGGGAAAACAACACTACTATGGGGTTGAGGGGTGGGGAGCATTGAGTCAACACCTCGCTTGTTGTTGGCATCCTTGCTTTGATTGTTCTGATAAATTTTAGGGGCAACAATGGGGGTGGGAACTGCAACACTACCATGGGGTTGAGGGGAGAGGAGCATTGAGTCAATAACTTTTTGTGGTTCCTTACTGGTCTAATTCTGATGTGGTACTGGTTTATAAACCTGATTTTGTTGGTTGTTTTGGTGATCCTCTGATTGTTTTGAGGATAGCCTCTAAAGTTCTTTTTCTTTTGTGTTTGCCCCCAAACCACTTAGGGCATTAACACCTAAACCTACTAGCCTAACCCTAAACCCTACTCACACTTCACCACATCCAACACCAATCAAACAATCGACGATTTACCCTTAAGAAAGTCATCAATCTATCCATCATTGGGCATCATCAATCCATATCTCAATTATTTAAACAAAAACAACGAAGCCACAAACTATAAATCAAAACTAAGATAGACCACCCTAAACCTTAGGGCCTGAACCCTAAACTCGAAACCCTATATCCTAAACTCTAAAACTTAGGTCCTAAATCCTAAACCTAAGTTCTTAAATCCTAAACCATATACCATAAACCCTAAACTCTAAACCTAATGGCTTAACCCTACACCCTAAACCTTAGGACCTAGACCCTAAAGCCTAAACCATAAATTCTAAACTTTAAACCTTAGGGCCTGACCACTAACCCCTAAACCATATAAAACTTAAACCCTATACCCTAAACCCTAGGGCCTAAACCCTAAACACTAAAGTATAAACCCTAAACATTAAGGCCTAAACCCTAAAACTTAAATCATAAACACGAAACCCTAAACCATAAACCATAAATTGTAAACCTTTAGAGCCTAAACTCTAAACCCTAAATCATAAACCAAAAACCCTCAACCCTATACCTTATGGCCTAAACCATAAATCCTAAACCCTACACCTTAGGGCCTAAACCCTAAACCGTACACCCTAGGGACTAAACCATAAACCTTATGGTCTAAAATTTAAACCATTAATTCTAAGTCCTAAACCCTAAACACTAACTCATAGGGCCTAAACCCTAAACTTAGGACCTAAAATCTAAACCTTAAACTCGAAACCTTAAACCTTTGTGTCCAAATCCTAAATCATAAACCCTAAACCTTAGGGCCTTAACCTTAAACCCTAAACTCTAAACCTTAGGGCCTAAATCCTTAAGCGTAAACCATAAATCCTAACCTCTAAACCCTAAATCCTAAACTTTTGGGACTAAACCCTGAACCCTAAACCATAAATCCTAAACCCTAAACTAAGAGGGCCTAAATCCTAAATCCTTCACCCTAAACCCTAAATATTAAGGCCTAAATCCTAAACCCTTAACCATAAACCATAAGGCATAAACCTTAATCCTAAACCCTAAGGAGTCGTTTGATTACTGATTATAGTTATGCAGGTATTAGTTATGTAGGAATAAGTTATGCAAGTATTAGTTAGGTAGGAAAAAGTTATACATGTATTAGTTATGTATGAATAATAATACATGAATCATTTCTTATTGAAAGTTTGATTTGTTATAAATTAATTATATACATGTCCGAAATAAAAATCAAGTGATTATGATATTGATTAAATATATTTTTTTCTAATCTTGAATCACGTTAAATACACAAGAAAAATTAAAAGTGAATTAAAGAATCTGATACCTTATAAAAGTCAGAGAAATTATCGATAATGTGGAGAATTGAAAGAGTGTTGTCAAAGAGAAAAGAGAAAACAATTTAAGCGGTGATTGCTACTTCCTAAAATACTACTTTGTGAATTCTAGCAAGAATATTTTTTATTTATTTAAAGATATAAATATTTAAAACTATATATTATAATTGCTTATTAATGTATATATTATATCTATAACTCAACTACTGATAACTAGTGTTAATTCATATATTACTGGTCCTTTCAGAATTTGTTCCTAAACTAAGCTACCCTTATGGAAAAAAAGAAGGGGTAAATATGTAACTTTATAATTTTATCCATGCATAACTAATACCCACATAACTTATTCTCTACCCTGCAAAAAATTATACATAGATTTCCTCAGAAGATGCCAAAATACTCAAACACAAGAAAACACATCTCATAAGCTCAAAAATAGTCGTCGATTACAGTCAAGATGTGACGAAGGTGCAAAGTTCTCATCCTAACAGTCAAAAGGTCGCATACTCAGGTGAAGAAGGTCAGTTTATTTAACGTTCAATAGCTCAAGGCCAGGTTGTGAACCAAAATCGGGTCCTTCAAACACAAAGAGATACATGAATTTCAAATGCGAAGGCAGGGGTAATTCTGAGCAGCCTAATCAAGACTTGACAATACTCAATAATGCTGAAGAAGTTGTGTCTGGCAATGATCAACCAAATTTTCAACAAAATTCCAACAAACGAATCATCACAAAACCTCAAGGAAAGTGTCCTAGAAACTCTGTCTCAATCTCTTCGGTTAGTATTAATTGTGTTAGTAATGAAGTTGCACCTCAACAAATGAATGTAAGTGGTAATATAAGACCTCTTGCTGATCAAGGTAAGTACACTAATGCTCATCCAATGCTTAATGATCCCAAGATGTTTGTTAAAAATGAAGCTCAATTGCAATCTGATGCAATTGAGCAACATTTGAGTGCGCTGACCCCTTCTATGCAGATTGTTGAAAAAGAAAAATCTTATCCCTGTTGATCTTAACAATTCCATCAATCATAAGGTTTTGAATGCTGAAGAGAATAGAACTAAAGATGTATCTACCACCTCCCAAAAACCTACTGCTCCTATTCCCCATAATCTCACTAAACTCACATCCAACTTCGATAAACATATTCCCAACAACCATCAAAAGAAACAACAATCTCAAATGGAAAATAATACCAAAGTTTTTAGACACCATGATCATACAAACACCAAAAATGGGCTGACCCTTGAACCAGGTCCTTTCATTGTGATCCAAACTTTTGCAACAAGACTACAAGCTAACCAAGCTAAGAATGAATTCCCTATTGAGATATCGACTCCTACATTCACTACAAGATAAGGCCTGCCAGCAGTGATTTTTAAAAGAGAGGATTTTTTGGTGAAATTAGCTTCAAGATGCAAATACACTATGGTTGGGAAGTTCACAAACACTAAGCCAAAAATTGAACTTATAAGGAAGAATTTTATCCTTCATACTCAGCTTACTTGTGGTGTTAAAATAGCTCACTTTAATGCGAGGCATATTTATATTGACTTGCACAACGAAGAAGATCATATTTCTGTGTGGACCATACAAAATATGTACATTGAGGATCAATTAATGAGACATTTATATTGACTTGGACAACGAAGAAGATCATATTTCTGTGTGGAACATACAAAAGATGTACATTGAGGATCAATTAATGAGACTCCAAGTCTAGACCCCCACCTACACTCCTGAGGAAGAGACCCCCATTGTGCCTGTATGGGTTACTCTACCAGAGCTACCTTGGCATTGCTATAACAAAGAGTTTTTGACTCCCCTCCTATCTTCTATTGGTAAAACTTTATATTTGGATGCTGCATCTCACCAAAAAAAAAGGCAGTGTGGCAAAAATTAGGATGCAAATAGACATTACGAAAGAAAGACCTCCTCATGTTTGGATGGGGTTTGATGAAGAAGACTTTACTGTGGGAAGATGGCAAGACATCCACAATATGAGGGACTACTAGTGTTTCTTATTGCAAACACCAAGGACACATATCACAAGTTTGTCACATAAAGAGAAGAGATGAGGAATACAAGAGAAAAGAAGCTGAAGCTGCAAATAAAATCAGGGGCAAGAAGACTGAAAATGCCAGCAATCAGGTAATTCCCCAAACTTCTCCTCCACAGGTTAATGGTAATATGACTGCTAGTGTTTAAGGTGCTTAGGATACCCAAAAAAATTGCAACAAACACAACCTGAGATGGACAAACAACAAATGGATGAGTGGCAAACTCAAAAAAGGAAAAATAACAAGGGTCAGCAAGGCAATGGTCATCAAAATAAAGTCTACAAACCAGTGAACAAACTAAATATGCAGGAAAATAATTTCGTAAAGCAGCAGGTGGAAAAGTCAGGTATTGACTTAACTCTCCCACAACCCCATTCCCCTGATAAAGTTGATCAAACAGGTCCATGTGATGGTAATCAAAAAGCTCAAAATAAACAGAGCAAAGATGGCAAAATAACCCAAGGTCAAACTCAATGCTCCCCAAGCACCATGAACCCTCCTAATAAGAGTTTTCTGTTGTTGGCTTTTTCTGAAGTTATGGGAGGTGAGGTGGATGGATCAAGGAGAAACCTACTAAATTGCAGGTAGTTGGCGTTCACAAAGCTTCTAGAAGTTTTGAAGAATTGATTCATCTGGAGAGTACCCCAAAGCTTCTAGCTCTGTGGATGCAAAGGTTGCTTTCCTGAACAGTCACCACTGTCCTGAAAAAATAACACAAACCTAGACCAACAAAACAACAAACTCAATTACCCAAAAGAGAACATAGAAGGCACTAGCAGGAGATAGGTGAACATAAATGTTTGAAATAATGCTTACCCTACATGCAAGTTGACTTGCACGAAGACCTTCCAGAGATTTAGTAGTCAGGATGGACTCAAGTATTTCAAACAAGGCACAGCGCTAGGAGATTAAGGAAGATATAAATTGTTCCAGGACTGTGCATAAGTTTATGATAGAGTGTAGGCACCAGTAATTTCAGATTCACTGATTTCCTCTTCTTCTTTTTCAGTCACCGTGATGTTGTCCAAGCTCTCAATATGGCTTTCAGCATTTTTGGCAGTAAGGTCTTGTTCCTTCCTCTCAATGTCGAATTTATTCAACTTTTCTTCAAACTCCTCAATGCATGATTTGAGTTCAGGTTTAGCAAACGTCTTCCCCTGAATGAAGACAATCAAATAGGAAGATAAAGTTCACTTGGTTTCTTCAAGCGCGTTCGTGAAGGATACTTTCCCCTGCCAGAAATCACATTTTCAGCTCTTGACCTCTTTTTGCCTCAAGTTCACTTGGTTTCTTCAAATATCTCCTAAATAGACTCTCCATTTCATTTTCATGCATATATGAAATAATCCACATTAAAATCACCAATTTCTAAACTAAAGCAAGCCAAAATAACTACGAAAAGAACCTCAAATGAGTGGAAATCCACCACTCATCAACACCCCCAACTTAGAAACCTTGTTTGTCCTCAAGTAAAGAAAATCAGAAACACAAGAGGCTTTTATTTCAAAACACACCACAAATCAATTTCCCTTTCTCAATTAAGCACAAAGGTAATGGCTTCGGTTGGTACTAACAAATAGTTCACATGCAGACTTTTCACAAAAGAAATCCTCTCATTCTCGTGAAACATTTTCAAAAACCAAGAATCATTTAAGTGACAACAACTCAAACTCAAGAAATGACTCAACTCATTAACTCATTCACATGGTCAATTGACTCAATTAGGAATTTTCAAAATCACCACTTTTTCAACTTACATTCCCTCACAAGAAAGAAGAATCCCAAAACCACACATATAAACACGAGAAGGGACAAAGATGCAACACTCACACTCACAAACAATCATCTCATGCACACAAATGTCACACCATAGGCTTGCCCATATTTTCAATCAATACTGACTTAACTCCTTTTGGTTAGAAATTTCAAAGGACTTTGTTAAGCTTGTAATGTAGGCTTAGGGAAGGTTAGGATATCATTTAGGTATAAGTGACTACACCCTCCTTGAACATTACATAACAACTCATTATTTCCAACTTTCTCCACTTTTCTTTACTTTCCAAACCCATGCACATTCCACACTACTTTCCATTTTTCTTTTCTTATTTCCACTTTAGATGCCCCACATGCAACCATTTTCAACTTTTGGAGAATTCAAGCCTCATTTATTCATTTTCTCTCTTCTTTCTTTCTTGATTTCTTTTTCAAAGTTTTTACTTTCTTTATGACTTTCAATTTCTCTCTTCTTCTTTTTTATATCAAACCCTCATGTGGTAAGCATCCCTTCAATTAATTTCCCATAACACCCCCAACTTAGCCCTTTAAGCCTCAACTTTCACAACCTCAAGTTCAAGGAGGGAAGGGTTCAAAAGAGGGTTACGTTTTCAAAAGGGATAAGGCTTGTAATGTGGTTGCCAATAAAAAGGAATAGGCTCAAAGGGGACAACTAAGGATATATTTAGTACAAAGGTGGGAGTTCTAGGCCAAGTGGACTTCAAGAACATCAAAGAAAGCCTAAGATCATTTCTCCAACCAAACTCAATCAAGACCAACATTTCAAGACCAACCAGGCAAGTTCTAGGTGACAAAAGCAAACACAAGGCATTATTCAACAACTCACAACACATGGCCTGCAAATCAATCAAGACGGTTCAAAATCTTACTTCCTTATCAAAATACAAGTAGCATTGAACATTTTAACCGCTAAAGAATCAAAAGTCACAAAAAGAATTGTAAGAGTTGTCACAAAATCATTCATAACATGCTCAACCTTTTAAAAACGGAGAGGTATGTTCAACACTATTCACATGTATGACTATGCTCTTAGTACTAACCTTGTCAAAACCTTCCCAAATAGATGACAATTTTGCCCTTAAAAAGTCGTCAACCAACCCATCATCAGGCAACCTTATGCATCTATTCGGCACCA
>JAJOOO010012146.1:0-48033 GCA_029582685.1 Solanum piurae | reverse complement strand
CTATTATCAATATATGATGTATCCAACAAACTAAACACTTAGATACATGAGTATCATACAAGTACATTCATATGTATCATAGAAGTATCTAATATTAATTTTGTGTATATGTTATATGTGTCTAGTATTAATTTCATGTATCTATTTATATGATATAATATTAATTTCATGTATCGATTTATATGATCTAATTTTAATTTCATGTATCTTTTATATGTATCTATTATTAATTAGATGTATCAACTATCAATTTCATACATTATATTCAAAACCATGTATCTCGGATACATAGTAAATGCACATATAATTATGTGTATCTAATTATGAAATGTAATTGAAACACACGAATTTAAGAACAAATAACGACTGTGGAGTATTTGTCTTATCATTAATCCAAAAAAAAGTTAAAAAATTCAAAATTCTCCCTTTCTTTAAGGATCTGAATTTTTTTCTCATAGATGCATATAATCTTAATTCAGATACATGAACTCTTAACTAGATACATGTACACATGATGTGTATCCAACCTTGTTGCACTTGATGTGCATCTAATGGTGTATTTTTTTTTCTTAATTAAAGCTTGACGTAATTCTTCATCTTGATTGAGTCATTTCTATACTTAGATCTATTCTTGACTTGAATGTTGGCGGATGAAGAGTCAGTCCCTACACTGAGAAATTGATGAGTGAAAATGAGCAAATAAAAGTTGTTTGATTTAGTATAGTATTGTTAATGTGTAGTACCTTTGACGAGAATCATCCGATTTTGGGAATGTTCAATCATTAAAGTGTCCGAGAAACAACAAAATCAAAAAATATAAAACCTAATTTGTAAAATTCTATAAAATTGAACTTCAGAACATTATGAACTCTAACTCAGATACAAAATCAAAATACGTGAGATTAATAAAATAATCGAAACAAACCTATATGTATAATGTTGATTTGAACATGCAAACATATATTGAGAGGATGAAGGAAGAAAGAGGGAAAAGATGAATTAAGGAAGAAGGAGGGCTGGGTTTACGGAGGAAACGGCATATGTGAAAAAAGAAGAAGATGATTTGACTTGTTAATGGATATGGACCATTAATTAAGGAGTAGATAATTATTCAATTCCTTATTTAAGAAATTTGTGTATGTATGTAATATATGTAATTATTTTAAACTAGAAGTAAATATAGTATATATGATAGTGATGTATGTGTAGTTATGTAGTTTATCCTAAAATTTACACTCTGGGGTATTGGCCTGTGCTAGCACGAGCCCAACAGATGCGCTCCCCAGTAATCTTTAGTTTATAGAAATAATAATAGTGACAGTAACAAAAATTGATTAAAATTTACATGTCTCAATGAATTATATAATGTAGCAAAGGAGGCATTATTAGGAGATGCTTCCTTCTTGTAATGACAATTCTAGCTAGATAAAACAGAGAACAACTTTCCTTAGAAAGAGTGTAAAAGACTTTGAGAGCTATGTTAAAAAATATCACAGCCTATTGCAAGAAAATTCAATGTTGTAACATTTATATCAATCACTCAAATTCATATGCCATTGTCACACTTCATCTGGCTTCAAGCCGTGAGCATAACCCAAGTATTTCTTGTGCAGAGACCGATTCAAATGAGATCTACCAAAAAAGGAGGTAAAATAAATTTACAAACGATATCAAAATGCACAAGTGAAAAACACAATTTTACCAAAATATAAGCACACGCGGCCACATGAATGTCTTTTTTGAAGATAAAAATTATCTTAGAAAGTTATCTCATTCTAATTATATTCAAGTTGTTGATCTAGAAATAACGAAAAAAATAAGCAAAATTACCTGAGAATCATTTGTTTCAGATTTGATCTCAAAGCAAAAATTATTTTAGCAGATTCAAAGCCACACCAAAAGAAAGTTATGCAACATGACAATACCTGATATATCTTGAAATAGAAAACCTCCCAACACATTCAGTTCATCATCCACATATCACAATAAAGAAAATGTTCATACACAAAGCTAAAGCAAATATGAAGCTTTCTACATGCTTTATAATTGATCTACAATTGTTTCTCCGATCTCTACACACTTGATCCCTTTGTTCTTTTAACTGGATGGAAAACAAAGACTTTAGTTTCTGAGACGACCATTTGTGATTAAATGTGCCAAAGATTTTCTAATTTTTAATTTCTTACATGTGATAAAACGGTTTTTTCATTATAAATCCAAAATATACATAACTTTTCGAACATAGACATGTGCTATATGTGAAGAGGGGAGAATTATAGAACTATTTTTTTCATTAGAAATCTGAAATCTGCACGACTTTTTGAAAGAAAAGGTGAAAAAGAGAATTGATACATTTGGATTGAGGCTCAATCCAAAATTTAACCATTTTAGTCATTAATTTTTTTTCTCAATATCATGTGACATTAATTTGAAGGGAGATTGTACTAACAGAAGTTCTTAAGTGACTTTTATGCATACTATATTATAAATTTATGCAGCTAGATAAAATGGCTAATCAATGAAAGGATTTATGAAGCATGTAGACCTAGAAAATCTATTCTCCAAAAAGAAGCAAGGTTGAGCAAGAGAGAAGAATTACCTTCTTTCAACAACCTTAGACTCTTCTGCGAATTCTTCTTTGTACTCTTATTTACGTAAATCTTCTCATTAGAATTATCACCAGCTGTTTTTCCTTAAAAAAAACGTGCTTGGAGCCTTTTTTTCCCCTTAAAAAACGTCTGCAGCAAATTTCTCAAAAAAATAGGTACACATGGGATTCGAACCCACAACATCTTCTAAAGTTGCCCTCCTACCGTGGCACCACAAGCCAATTTTGTTCTTTGAGTGGCACACTTTATATTTATATAAATATTATATATATATACCTATGTATATATAGAGTTTCCGTCGAAGTTCGGGGGTGGCGTGGCACCCCCACACCCCTTCATAGATCTGCCCCTGATTACAACCTTAACATGAATCTCCATTGCAGGGAAATAGTATATTGAGCAATTTAAGAAAGTGAACAAAATTTCTGGAGTTAACTCTCTTAAAATTGCCAGTGAAAGAGAGTGAATAAGGTTCAATGTTTAAATGTATTTTATGGAGAAGAAAAATAGTACACATCATTAATTATAATGCAGAAAACATGTTTCTATTGAGAGAGGGCAAGTACCAATTTAGGTTAAATTAATCAACAATTTTAAGGCGAGTGTTTCTCCAACTTTACAGTAAAATTAAGTTACAAATCAAAATTGTTTATATACATCCATGTACTTAGATGTTGGTAGGGGTAGAAGCATATAAATAGGCTACATGTAAATGGTCCCTTAACCAAGATGGTAAATAACTTAAATAAGAATTGTGCTTGTTGTTCTTTTCTGTGCTATTCATGTAATATTTATCTCCATTTATGAAGAATCTAAGTTATACCATGTGAAATCTCTTTCTAATATCAAAATACTCAAAATGTCAACAATTACGAAGGTGAAATACTCGAAAATATGAAATCAAAATTCATGATTTGAGACAAACTTCAAAACCTAATAATATTTTCACACACTAACCACCACCAATATACTAATCCTACTTATAAACCCATCAAAAACCTCATATAATATTTAACATTGCAAAAAATGAACAAAGTTCACATCTAATTTAAGGTAATTTTTACAAAATAATGGGTTAAAATCAGACCTTGATGAAGAGAATTGATAGTTAAGCTTTGAAGCGTCGATACAGCAACCATGGTACGTTGCAAGAGTTTGAAGCAATTGAGGGTTCTCTGCATGGAGATGGCTAATAGAGTGGAAAAGATGGATCTGAAACAGAGCACATAGAGACTCAATTAGTGTTTGTTTCAAACTAATGACAGTAAACAAATTAAGGTGGGGGATTTCTGCACAATAAAATAATAATTTTGAAACATACATGAGTAAATAAAATCTAATTAGGGACTTGGAATTACAAAATTCTAACTCAAAAAGCAGAAAATACATAATAAAAGAACTGGAAACAAAACACCCAACTAATTGTGACTATCAAAAATGTAAACATGCGAAAGAAAAAAGATAGAAGTGAGAAGGGAAACACCAATTTTCAAGCATCCATGAGTAGTTCAAACCAATTTAGGAACATGCAAGAAGTAAATCCGGAATGGAGAATATGTTTTAATGAGCTACTTTCAGTTCTTTCCACGTGGGTATAAAGTGACTATAGCCAATAAAATTGGGCCAGACAAAGCTAAAATTTAAAGGCTGCACGGTACACTTTAGACTCCTATTTGTACTACTATATGAAGTTGTGTTCGTTCCAATAAGAAGAAGAAGATAAGAGTAATATGCTATTAGCACAAAATATATCACTCTCTCCTTATTGGCACATTTATAATTAGCAGCTTAAAATTGCATCGACCTCTTTAGAACTTAAAAATGTGAATATGACATTGGAATACATTGTTCAAAGGTTGGAGGATCTGAAAACACCATCAATGAACATTGAACTTGGTTTGAACTTTTTTGATCTATGTAATTTATTTAGAAATATTTTAAGGAAATTAAATCTCAATTTTGGAGTTGTTTGGAGACAAATCGAAGCATATTTGGTTTGATATTCATATTGAAAATTCAGGATTGAACATGACTCTATCTGTGTATATTCCCATGTATATACACTTGTATATCATGTATATAAGTCAATATCCACAAAAACATATAGCTCGCTAGGTATTTTTAACAAATTCCAACCACAACTATTAGAAAGTTCATTTAATTTTTGTTGTGATTTCAAGATTAAAGTTGCGGTAAGATTTCATCACTGATGTTTGAAATTTTTGGTGGTAGTGCGTGCATAAATCATTCAATATTTCTACTTTCTTCTGGTTTGAAGAAAAGTTTACTTTTTTATATATTTTTGGTTCAAGAAATTACAAGTTGGGCTTGATGAAGAGAGAACAAAGTTTTAGATTAGGCCCAATAAGTAGAAAGTGAATAGACATGGCTTAACATGTGACCCCATGTCAATCATGGCTTAACAAAGTTTTAGATTAGGCCCATTACGAGTTGGCTTAACAAAGTTTTATTTTGGAAAACTACTTAATTACACAAGCATCTAGATTTCAAGTCAGATACATGCATAATTTTCTATACCAGTCACATTCTAAAATACAAATATATAAGGAGAGGCAACCGAGATAGTTTAACCAGATGCATGTAAATCAACTAGATATATGAATCTGGGATACCAGATACATTTTAGATACATTATCAAATACATATACATAAGAAGATAAGCAAGCAGGAAAAGAGAGAGGCGCAAGTGCGAGAGTAAGTGTATCCTAGATACATGCTAATCACGCTTGGATACAGTGTATTTGTAATAAATTACATCTAATTTGACCCGCATGTATTCACAAAATATGTATCTGAGTGCACTATACATGTAGCTAATGAAGTAAATCTAATAACTAAGATAATTCCGTTTTGATGGACATATTTTCTTCATTATAATTATTAATTACTACGGTAACACCCTTTTAAGGTGTTGACATCTCAAGATTATAAGTTATTGAGATCTTTCTAATGTAGAAACGTATATTGCTTTCTAATTGAGGGTTTGGTGGAGCTTTTGATTATTATTTTTTTGTGTGCGTAAAGAGAAAAAAATGGAATTGATGGATAGCGGTGAGGTGGTGCTTGGAGGAACTTTTGAGTCCTCGAGAGAGTATATATACCATGTATAACAACAAATAAGAAGTGTATATGTACATTCTTATTAATATATATTCATTGTATGTTCACTGCTTATATACTATATAATATAGTGAACATATAAGGTAGTCTATATAAATTATTATACAACGTTTAAGATGTGTATTGAAATCTTTATACATTATTTACATTATTTATACATTTATGAAGTCGCTTTGTGGAAGTGAGGATTTTCTTACAAGGTGATGGAAATGAAGATTGTGATGGGCTACTTTGTTTTTCCCTTTCCTTCCCTTGCTTGATGAAATGAAAATTGGCTAGGTGGTTGAAATATAATAACTTGCTAAAATGGTTGTAATCATTTTGTCCTACATGTACATTTGGGTAATCTTTTCGTTTTTGAGTCGTCATTTAATTATAAAAATCTATCTAACTATACAAACATAAGTTTTATATTTAATTCTTAAAATTCTTCTTTAAAATAATTATCTAACAAAACTATAGTATTATTTTAATAGAAAATATACACGGTTATATCCAATTCCCTATTTCACGTATAGTTATAAATTGTATCTGACTAATTTTTTCTCTCACGTATACTATTCGTATTTCTCTCCCGCATCGTCACTCCACCAATTTAACATGATTTACTTTTAATTTCTTCAAGTCCAAATCAGAGATTTCTCTAAATTCGTGCTTTTATGAATATCCATATCAGGGAAGTCGTTACATTCAAATATAAAGTATTAAAAAAGTATGTGATTTTTTTAACGTATCTACTGTATCATGATACATCGCGAAAAGGTATCACTAGGTAAAGCATCAAAAACTTATCATGATACATCATGTATCGAAAATGTACTATATCTAATGTATCATAAGGGTAATACATCATGTATCAAAACCTATAATTATATAATGTATTGAAAAGGTATCATGATACATCCTTTATTAGAAATTTATCATTATTCAATGTATCCGAAAGATATCATTATATAATGTATTGGAAATGTGTCGTTATGTAATGCATTGTATCATGATACATTATCTATCAGAAAGATATCATGATGTAATGTGTCAAAAAGGTATCATGAACAAAAGATAACAAAGCCAATGAGGAAAATAAAAATCGCCAGATTTTGTTTTTGAATTCTTATGGGAAAGATTGTTACTGGTATCTCGTTTACTATTCTACAATAAATCAATGAAGTAAATTAATGTAATAAGTCACATTATTACTTTAATTATTCATGTTAGTTAAGGAGTTACACATTTAATGGCAACAACTTGAATTATATATGTGATACAATTGTGCCAGAATTCGATACAAAAAAAGAAAAAAAAAGGCTATATTATGTAAATAGCAAAAGTCTAGCTGAACAATATAATATACATCTACACTATAGTTTTTTATGAAATTTTCCTTTCTCTTTAATTTATGTCCAGTTTTAATTATTCTTCTTGCAAGTTTATCTATTTTGAGAACGACTTCATACTTATATCACTGAAATTAAAATTCCGTGTCTCACTTCGGACATTTTTGTTTGAAGTGTGGCTTAGATTAAACATCAAATATTTTTTACTTGAAGTTTTGGTATGGCTAGCCAGCTAGCCAAGACAAATTTCAAATATTTTTCTTACAGAAGTTGTGGATCTGACAAGACCTAATTACAAATATTTTTTTAACCGATATTTTACGTGACTTGCCAAGATTAACTTAAGATATTTTTACTATAGTGCATGTGAATTTTTTTACATAGTCAACCGCTTACACTATCGCACTAGGACATTCGTGTATCTCCTCATCATATGTCTGAATCAAACTAACCTCGTTTGTTTGTATCTTATCTTCCACCAAATTCACTCCCACCTTGCCTCGAATATCCTTATCGTAAATCAAATATCCCTTTGTATACCACATATCCATCATAACAGCCTCATCTCCACCACTTTTATCTTTTAAATATGAGAGTTCTTTACTAACCAACACTTCACCCCATATGACATAGCATGTTAACCATCACTTTATAGGTTTTTGTCTTTAAGTTTAGGTAGCACCTTCTTATCACAGAAGACCATAGACGCGAGCCTCCATTTCATTCACCTTGCACTAATATGGTAAGTGATATGCTCTTCAATTTCTCTATTTTCCTAGATAATAGATTAAAGATACTTGAAACTATGTCTCTTTTGAATGACTTGTGTATTAAGCCTCACTTCCACACCAACCTTATGCATCACATCATTGAGCTTGCACTCCAAGTATTCAATCTTCGTCATGCTCAACTTGAATCCTTTAGACACCAGGGTCTATCTCAATACCTCCAAATTAGCATTAGCTCTATTGCACGTCTCATCAATCAAAACTATGTTATCTTCAAATAACATATAATATGGTACCTCACCTTGAATTTTCCTAGTCAATACATCCATCAACAACACAAATAAAAATGGGCTAAGGGTTGCTCACTAGTGCTACATCATCAACATGGGTGTTTCGAGTCTCCTCTATTGTATTTACTAAGGTCTTGGTTCCATTGTACTTGTCTCTAATTGATCTAATATACATCATAGGTACATATATATCATCCAAGAACCTCCATATGACCTCTCTAGGACCTTTTTGTAAGCTTTTTCTATGTCAATGAACACCATGTGTATATAAGTATTTCTTCCTCTCTCTATACCGCTCCATCAGTATCCCTACAAGATGAATGACTTCTATAGTAAACATCCTAGCATAAATCCAAAATAGTTCTTGGACATAATCACAACCCTACTTACTCTCATCTCCAGCACTCACTATTTAATCTTTATAGTGTGGCTTAGCAGCTTGATATTCCTATAGTTGTTGTAACTCTAAATTCACATGTGTTCTTGTACAACCAAATCATATTACTCTATCTCAATGCTTCAAACATCTTCTCCATCATGAAAATAATATTACACAACTTAGTCAGCCCACCCATTCCTGCACCACTTTTGTTTTTCAAAAATTCATCGGAATCTCATATGGTCCAGTCGCACTGCCCTTACGCATCTTACAAATGAAATCTTTAACCTCCTCAATATTTATATGCCTATAATAGCCATAATTGTGATGCCTCACTGAGTGTTTCAAATCCTCTAACATAATGCTTTTGTCATTCTCTTCGTTAAAACTTTAGTCACGTGTGTTCAAATTTTCTTTGCCAAAAAAAAAACCTAAAAATTCTTCTTGATGACCTAAATTCCAGAGATACACCTTAACTAAACTAAGGTCCTATTACCTTCTCGAACTCATCTTTTGAATAATTTTGTACACCTTTTGATTTATGTGGCACACTCCATGACTGCACGTAGTTGAGGCACATATGATATGTTTTGATGCCACGTAAGTAAAAAAGGAATAAAAAATTACAAAAAAAAATAAGTTGGGGGAGGGGGGTAATAGGACCTTAGTGTAAGGTGTCTCTGGGATTTTAGTCATAGTCTAGGGGGTACTTGTGCCTTATCCTATTATAAATAACAAACCTCAACAATCAATTTGTCAAAAAATAATTAAATCTAACATATTCATTTAACACTTTTTTTAACTTATTCATGTGTGCAAATGTTATCTTGGAGCTGATGTTAAGTTTTGATGATTCAACAAACTTAGGGATCTAACAAGGGACAAAATCCTTGTTATTGGGACTGCGGACAGGGGGAATGAATGAATAAACTCAGCGTGAGGAATATTTGTGTGTCATCATCAAAAAGGGGAGAAAATATTGTAGTCTAGGTGTTTTGATGATCCTCACAAATGCAGGGACCCGGTCCCTGGAAGAGTGCTCTTGTCCAGATTCAAAATGGGTACAACTGTAAAGCTGTCATGTTAGGTGGTAGGTGAAAAGTGCAGTGTACTGCACCAATAGAAAGAGCGGATGAGGTTATTTGTTTCAGTGGTCAAAACTCTTGTTGGTGACTAATTTATACAATAATAAACAAACAACATTATTCATTCAATAGAGAGAGAGAGCTAGCAAGTCTTTTCAAGAACTCACAAAGAAAACACTGCAAGGACCTGGTACCGAAAAGACCGTGTATGTGAAAAGTCAAACGACAACTGTCTAAAAGTTGTCACATCTGACATGGTTGGTGCACAACTTTTCAGAATAGCAGGCTCTCAACCAATGGTGTCGTCCCAAGGAGTTTGTGTCCTTTTGATATAGTCTCTTCTCTAAAAACACAAACTCAAGATTTGGTAAACAAAAACTTATAAGCTTACAAAGAGAAGTCCATCTTCAAGGAAGAACTCAAGCACAACAGAACACATACATCAAGGGACTCGATCAACTAAAGAAGTGATTTCCGTACCTGTTGTTGTTTTTGAATGCTTGTATTGTGCTAAACTTGTAGGATTCGTTTCACATTCATAAAGAAATGTTTCAAATCTTTTGTGTGTATTGTTGTAAGAACACAGTTAGAGTTAATTATTTGTTTTAGGTGTTGAAGTTAATATTAATTCGTGGTAGTTAATATAGTGGGCAATGGATGCATTGCTTTGGCTCAGTAAGTAATAAAGGTATTACTTAGTGTGAGATTAAGAGTTTAATCTCATTGGTGGTTGTAATCTGTGTTTCACTTTTGCTTGAGAAGATTAGTGAAAACAGTTGAAAATCCTGTGTGAGAGGTTGTGGTTTTACTCCCTTGAGCAAGGAGGTTTCCATGTAAAACTCTTGTGCCTGATTTAATTGTGCTATTTATTTTCTGTACTTTTATTCTGTCGGAGGATCATGTCCTGTGATCACTGGTGGACGCATACATTCCATCAATATTGTATGACTGATGTTCATGTAAAAATAGTTAAAATTTAGATTATGTATATGTTGAATTATTTTGCCAAAAAATATATAAATTTTGTTCTTCAAATTTCAACGAGCCAACATCTAAATCGAAAGAATAACTCATAGTCAATATTTCAAAAGAACAACAAATCTAACAAAATCATTTTTTAATAATGATGATTTGCCATTATTTTCAAAATTCATTTGATATTAACTCACTTTTTAAATTAGTTTTTTTAAAGCATTATATGTGGAATTGTTAAATATTAGCAAAAAACCATTATACCACCACTAAGAAAAAAGAAAAAGAAGTGGAGAATAAGTAGACAATTTGGTTTGAAGTTATTTCTATGTTGGTTATCCGTTACACATTTTTAAAACATTAGGTAAATATTAAATAGGAACCAGGTAAAATGCCTCATAAAAGTTTTACCTAGGAAATCAGTTTCAGACTGGCACATTGAGTTAATGGACCTAACAAAGTGTACTTGGGTCTGATTTGTTATGAACTAAAATTGTGTTAATATTGGATGAATTGGTCTTAAATTTTTTTTTGTACTTGGCGAAGTGCAGAAATACTCGATTTTGATATTGTCATTCAAGTTATACTCAACGTTTTTATTTTTATTTTTGTGGATATATTCACCGTGGAACCACTTCAAGCACGAGACTAAAATGATAAAACTTGTGTAAAGATCCTTCCTGTCGTTATGAATGAGCTATTTGTAAAGAACTTAGTGATAAATCTTTTGGTTTGAAGATTTGGAAATTCCAGGTTAGGCTAGACTCAGGCAAAATTTGAGCAAGATGAGGGTCTAGGGCAGTCCAGGGAAAGGATAAGATGAGATGTCTAAGAAGAGTTTGGTTTCCTTGTTGCTTAGACGCTAAGGATTTCATAGGACTTTTAGGAAATGAATTTGAGCAAATAGAACTTTCGAATCGAAATTGGTGTGAAGGGGTTGGTATGGAAAGTCAAAATTTGCAGGTGTGTTGCGCACTGATAATTTTTGAAGGATTTTTAAGGTTCTGTCTCATCCAAGCCGCTATAGTGATTGACACAACACTGCGGCATGAGGAATTAATTCCTGCTATAGTGGGAGATCCCGCTACATCACCACCGCCAAAGTGGGATTGGGCTGCAATGGCAGGGTATGTCGCTAAAAATGCAAAAAACTCTCCAAAATTGTCCATTATCATTTAGGAACATTTTGAGGAAGTACATAGGTGACCTAGGACAGTTTTCACTTGTTTTCCATTGAAATCATTTGTAAGGGTAAGTAAATTACTCCCCTAACTTTGTAATTCGATTACTAGGCCTTAAAATCCATGGTAGTGACATTAAGGAAGGGTTTGGTTTGAATAAATAGTGGGAAAATCCTGGCTGGGGTGTGAAATCATGAAATTTGCCTAGGGTTTGGGATTAGTATATAATCCAAGTGTATTTAGGCCATTTGGGTCTAATATGTGCTATATAGTATGTTGTAGACCAAGAACAAGCTAATTGTCATAACAAGGGGAATGCTCAGGTTCAATAGAATATTCTGGGTTTGATTCGAGATAGGTAATGGTTGAAGTATTTCACGTTTATGTCATATGTGCATGTTAACTGTTTCGCTAGTAATACTTGTACAATATTTGGTTAGGAAGTAGAAAAAAGGATGAATGTGAAATGATATTTATCGTTTATCTCATGTAATGGAACTTGTCCAATTTACTTTTAGTTACAAGTGTGAATCAGTGTGATTATGATTGTGTGATATCTTTCGGTTGGCTCGGGTACCACATCTGGTACATACTAACGGTTGGCTCAGGTACCATGCCTGATACATGTTATCTCTTGGTTGGCTTAGCTACCACACATGGTACTGGATATCTTCTTGGTTGGCTCGGGTACCACGTCTGGTATAGATTTTATATCGATTGGCACGGGTACCAAACCTGGTATATGTTATTATTCTGTGTGTGGGTTCCATGAGTGAACTAGGTTGCGTACTGTATTGCTGTTGAGCATAATTATTATGGCTATATTGCATATTGTCTTATTTTACTAGGTTTTGATTTCTTGTTTATATTTCGTATATTGGGAGCTGGCTGATGATCGTACCAGTACATTGTGATTTTATGTACTGATACTAAACTTACACTGTTGAGTACATGGCATATTTCAGCGGTTTCTATGCGATTGAGATCGACATTTTATGAATCTAAGGGTGAGCTGCTTCTTCCAAGCCGTTAAGGATTCTTATTTCCTCTCTAGTTTATTTTTTGAACTTAGACTCTTGTTGTTTTGGGGTTTGCATACATACATTCTAGACTACGTAGATGTTTTGGTACACAACTTTCAATTTCTAAAGGGATACTTCCGCAAATGTTTGGTGATAATGGGTTCATTTGAGAACCTTATTTTAAATTGTTGAAAACTACTTCATTTTTTTGTTTAGCCTTTGCATGTTGGTAGATAGTTTGTTCTTCCACCAAGGGTTTAATGTGGTGCCTCTCACAACAGGTTGGGTCATGACAAAGTTGGAATCAAAGCCCTAGGTTCATTGATCTAGTCATACCAAAATAGGTCTAGTAGAGTCTTAAGGAACGGTACAGTGATGTCTGTACTCATAACGCTACATGAATTTAGGAAGTTATCTCCTATTTCCTTCGTACTATAACTTGGTTCTAATTGGTGTCTGGCGATTCAAATTGGTATCTAACTTCCTTCATTCTTTGAATGCAGATGGTTGATACTTGACGTAACAAAGTGAGGGTACCAACTCCAGTTCTGGAACAAGTAGTGTGAGGTCAAAGGGAGGGGTAGAAAAAGGGGCCAAGAAAGGAAAAAGTATCACCCCTAGGGGTGGAGCTCAGAAAATGGTTAGGCCGAGAGCGGTGCCCCCTCCCCCACCACAAGCTCCTATTGAAGAGGATGTGGAGGTAGAGTATGATGAGGGCATTGAACCCTAGATGGCGAACACGTTGGAGGTGCATGCCTTCTCCTTATGACTTCTAAGGTTGTTTAACATGTTTTTGCCTTCCTAAGTGGGATAGCAGGGACTGGAAATACTACTAGTGTACTGGCTATTCAGGATCCAAGTGCTCATCATGTTGCTATCACCATTCTCAGGATGGATGAAGCTTCAGTTACTGATGTGTACTTTCATCTAATATTAAGCCCTGTCATGATCGATATTGATCATGAGTTGTTGACTGAGTATCTGAAGCTGAAGCCTCCATTGTTTCATGGTACTGAGAATAAAGATGCTTTTGATTTCATCTTTAATTGTTATGAGATGTTTCATAAGTTGGATATTATGCAGTAACATGGAGTAAAATTTGTTATTTTTCAACTGCAAGGGATAATAAGCAGTGGTGGAGGGATCATATGGAGTGTCATTCATCTGTTTTGCCTCCGTTAACTTGGGCCCAGTTCCATGACCTGTTTCTTGAGAAGTCTATGCCTCGTTCTCTCAAGGATTGCAAAAGGATGAGTTTCGAGCACTTGAGCAGGGCAACATTCTATTGCAACCTATGAAGCTAAGTTTTATGCCATGTCTTATCTGTATGTGAAAGGTTTGAACATTAAGATACAAATCTTATCCGTTCATATGAATTTTGCAGGGAAGAGCTTTAATAAGGTAACTGATTATGTGAAGATGTCACGACCCGAGCCTACACCCTGGACGTGGCCGACACTCAAGAATCATTGTTGGTCCCAAGCGAACCCTCATCCTGGCTGGCTACAAGCGGAAGACTAACTCAAGCAAACAAAGCTTAAAATGGAATAAAATTCATGAAACTCAAATACAAAGCTTTAACTCAAATGATTTACTCTGAATATAATTAGTATTCAACTAGACAAAAATAGGCAACTCAAGTCTTTAAAACATTTAACAAAATAAATGAACAGACTTCTGAAACTCTATTGTCTATCTATGAAGCCTCTAAATGACAAAGATGGAAGTCGGAACAAGATCAACGACATCCTAACTAGACTAAAAGTAAATGGAATCCTCCAAAAGCAAAGAGGCTCACCATAGCTAACTCAAACTCCATGTGGTATCAACGAATCTCATGTTGATGATCCTGAGTACCTGTATTTGCATCATGAAATGATGCAGGCCAAATGGCTCAGTACATGGAATGTACGAGCATGTAAGGGGAAATCTAAAGCATAAAAATAAGCTTGAACTAGTAGTAAAGAAACATACTTACCTCTTCTCAAACTTACTCAACTCAAGGAATACTCAAGGATACTCAAAACTACTCAAACTTACTCAACTCAAGGAATACTCAAAACTACTCAAACTTACTCAACTCAGAAGTACTCAAGGATAAGATACTCAACTCAACAATAAGGTACTCGACTCAATGAAATGCAGTTCAACTCAAGATACTCAAGAATAAAGCAACAATAAAAGATGCAATATATGGAAAGCTTTTAAAAAAGTAGATAACAACTCAATGTATTGAAGAATACAATAACAACTCAATTTGTATATAATAAAACATAATATAAACTCTGCGGGAGTTTCTCTAACCGACTACTATCACTATGAGCTATGTGATGATACAACGTCTCACCCATGCTGCCAGAACTATCCTATACTTTGCATATAAGACCTCTCAACTAAGTGGATCCACTAGTCTATGCTAAAAATCATTAAGGAATCATCTAAAAAGTATGACCCTTTCTACCCACGTTGGCTACATGATTTATGGAGACTTGAGTTATTATGAACTCGTCCCCATATCGGTGCTCAATACTACTCCCAAAATATACTCAGCTCATATGTTTAATAACCTAACTCTTTCTGTGGTTTGAGATTATTACTCAAAAACTAGCTCGAAAGCTCTCTTGGAAATCGGTGTTTCCTCTCTTTTTTAAATGTGAAAACATTTACTCTTTGGGAATACTTAGTTCCCACATAATCTTTTAAATAAAATGAACTTCACTTTTACTCTTACTCAACTCAATGCTCAAGTCTTAAAACAAGTTTAAAGCATTTGTAAAAGACTTCTTAAAATATGGTTCATGCCAAATTATGGACGTGAACGACTCAATTCAAGGTTTTCAATAACCATAGATAGAACTCAATACTTGGAACTCAAGAACTTCAATGATACTACTCATTTCAAGAATTCTCAACTCAGAGGGTTCATGCGGAATTATGAGCATAAACTACTCAACTCAAGGACTTCATGGGTAACATGTAATAGTCCCATGATTAGGGATATAATCTCAAAAGGATTATGAACTCAATACTCAAGACTTAGAACTTCAAGATACTACTCCTTTCAATGATGCTCAATTTATGAAGTTCATGCGGAATTTATGGGCATGAATGACTCGACTTGAGGGTCTACATGACAATATGGAACTCGTGCATACAACTTTTCTCATTCTCATACTTACTTCCTCAAAACTTAACTCAAAATCGATAGTTGATCTCAAAGGATTCACAATTGAACGCAAAGACTTTCTTGAACTCTACTCTCAACTCTCTCTTGAATGTGAATTATGAATTCAAGAGTTATGGTTTATGATATGAAGGATCTCATGATGACAAAGTAAGCTAATGAATACATTCTCCTCATTCTCATACTCACTTGCTTGAGTCTTGAAACAAGTTACTAGAAGTTGTAGAAGACTCCTAAAAAAGACTCAAAGTGACTTTCTAAAAATGTTCGAAAAAACTCTCAACACTTAACTCTTAACTCTACCTTGAATTTGAATTATGAATTCAGGGTTATGATTCATGTTATGAATGATTTCTAGGTCTTTAGAAGTAGTTTAGAGTGTTTAGAATCAAAAGGGAGTGAAAATACACTTTAAAAGAACTCAAACAGAGCAACCGACTGCAAACTGGATCGAGCAGGCTACTCTGGAGCATTGAGTGGCGTGCCAGCCCCTAAAATACAGAACTGGATTTGGGGCGCACTAGCTGGTGTGGCGCGCCAGTCCCCAACCCAGAAAACCCGACAAATTTATTTGTTCGTTTTCTCACCCTAATTCGCCTAGAATCGAACAGTTTCTTCCCCAATCACTTGGATTTGATTACTTAACATAATTACACTCTAATATAATCAAAACAACACTCAAATCACTAAATTTCATCTCAAGAAATCATCAAAACCCCAACAAAACAAGATTTAAAATGAACTTCAAGAACACTTAACAAGAACTTAAATCTTTCAATCTTTATGGGCGAATTCGAATGTGAAAATCAGGTTTGGCGTGTGGTTGAATGAACCCAAAACTATATAAACTTACATACCTCTTAGGGATCAAACCCATGGCGAAAATTCGAAACAAAACTCAAGAACTTTGACGAACGCCTTGATCCTTTCCTCTTTTCTCCTCTTCCTCTTGAACTCTCAACTAAAACCGTAGGCGTTTATTAGGAATATAAAACTGAACTTAATAGGATAATATCCTTAAAACCTTACTAAAAGTGAATTATATCTGATTGGATAAGGAAAAGACCAAAATACCCCTTACTATTTTTGGGTAACTTTCCATATTTGGACAGCATGACTTCAAAAGGGCATATCTCACTCATACGAACTCGAAACTTAGCAAACTCAATGGAGTTGGAAAGATAATTCAAAGAACTTTCATTTTTCATCTCAAGGAACAGCTAAATCATCCTATACTAATAGTTATGGTCATTTTAAATTGACCCAAAACTTAGAAGAACTTAGGAATGAGTTCAATGAATTCGCTCTAGTTCTTCTTGGAACTCAAGGTGCTACATCTAGTGACCTTAATACTTTAAGAAATTTTAAATTCCTTGGTAAAAACCTACTCACAACGAAGGATGGTTTGAGTCTTAGCTCAAAAAATTTCTGGGTGTTACAGAAGAAGTTGGAGGGGGTCAGACATGTTGGACATGCTAAGATGCTGGCCAAGAAATCCAAGATTAAGGGTAATTTTATAGGTTCCTATGTAACACCCCAGAAAATGTTTGAGCTAAGACTTGAACCATCCTTCGTAGTGAGTAAGTTTTTACCAAGAAATTTAAAATTTCTTGAGCGTTAAGGTCACTAGATGTAGCACCTTGAGTTCCAAAAAGAACTAAATTGGAAATAGCAAAATCTGAAATTTTTCAAGTTATGCTTAAGTTATGAGTTTTGGGTCAACTTCAAACGACCATAACTCTCAATACAATATGATTTAGGTGGACTACAAGATATCTAATGAAAAGTCTTTGAATTATGTTTCCAACGCCACCAAGTTTGTTAAATTTCGAGGTCGGATGAGTGAGATATGCCCTTTTGAAGTCAAGTTGTCAAGTTAAGGAAAGTTACTCGAAAATAATAAGGGGTATTTTGGTCTTTTCCTTACCCAATCGGATTTAAGAATTTTTAGTAAGGTTTTAGGAATCTAAACTGATTAGAATTAGTTTCATTCATCCTCAAAAGCGTTTAGGATTTTAGAGAGAAGATTCAAGAGGAGAAAAAGTTCAAAGTTTCAAGAGTTCGTTCAAGAAATTCAAGATTTCGCCAAGAACCTAGGTCTTTGAGGTATGTAAGATTCCATATTGTTGGGTTCGTTCATCCACACACCAATCATGAGTTTATTTTGTGAATCTATCCATAAATATTGAGCAATTTAATTTCTTGACGAGATCTTGATAAGTGTTCTTGAAGTTTCCTTATAGATTAAGTTTTGATGTAAGATTCTACTTGGGTCAACTTCAAACGATCATATATCCTAGAATATAAATAGTTAAGTGAGACATAACCTATTAAATTAAAGGTATTTGAATCTACTTCGCCACCAATCTCGCATCAATTCAATTTTTGAGTAAGAAGTTATTACTATTTTAGTAACCTATACATTGTTGTTACGAATTAGCCGACGGAAAAACATTAAAAAGGGTTGTTTTGTTTTTTTACATCCAAGAAAGCCCTAAATGAATTTCTTGACTAATAAAAGGCTCAAAACAATCATATTTTCATCTTTTAGTCCATCGTTCTCTTCTCTCTCAAACCCTAGGGCAAAATCCTAAGGAAAATATCAAAGTAGAAGACTTTATTCAAGATGCTTTCAATCTTTTCCAAAATTCTTCTTCAAGGTAAGTCTTTCTCCAAGAATTCCATTTTTTCTACTCAAAATCCTCCATAAAATTATTAATCACTAATTAAAATCATAATTCTTGGCCATAGAGATTTCAAGAAACTAATTCAAGAATCTCAAGAAAGGTTTTCTTGATCGTTTACCTTCAAGCTAGGGTTTCAAGGCTTTTAATCAAGTTCTTCTTCAAGATTCTTCAAGAACCTTATTTTTTTCAAGTATGTAATACTATCATAGTGTTGGACTATTTCGTCCTCATTCCCTACATCTACTTTCATATCAGTAAAAAGAGTACTCTAGGATACTTTTCCTAGATTTGAGTATTCTTGAGATAATTTGATTTTGAGTTCTTGAGTTCATGTTTCTTTTAAAAGTTTTATTCCTAATTATCGAATTGCTATATTGTTATTGATATTCTTCATATCATGAACCATAACTCTTGAATTCATAATTCACATTCAAGAGAGAGTTAAGAGTAGAGTCCAAGAAAAGCCTTTGAGTTCAATTGTGAATCCTTAGAGATCAACTATTGATTCGAGCTAAGTTTTGAGGAAGTAAGTATGAGAATGAGAAGAGTCGTATACATGAGTTCCTTATTGATATTTTGACCCTTGAGTCGAGTCGTTCATGCCCAAAACTTCCGCATGAACTCTTTCAATTGATCACCTTTGAGAGGAGTAGTATCTTCAAGTTCTAAGTCTTGAGTATTGAGTTCCTAACCCTTGAGATTCTACTTCTGATCATGGGACTACTACATGTTACCCATTAAGTCTTTGAGTTGAGTAATTCATGCCCATAATTTCGCATGAACCCTATAAGTCGAGCAGTCTTGAGATGAGAAGTATCTTTGGGTCCTTGAGTTGAGTAGTTCATGCCCATAATTCCGCATGAACCCTCTGAGTCGAGAATTCTTAAAATGAGTATTATCATTGAACTTCTTGAGTTCTGAGTATTGAGTTCTGAGTATTGAGTTCTATGTATGGTTATTGAAAACCTTGAATTGAGTCGTTCACATCCATAATTCGGGATGAACTCTATTTTAAATAGTTTTTTGCAAATGCTTTAAACTTGTTTTAAGACTTGAGTTTTGAGTTGTGTAAAGAGTGAAGTTAATTTCTTCAAAAGATTATATGAGGACTATTTATTTCCAAAGAGTAAATATTTTCACATTTAAACAAGAAAGAAAACACTGATTTCCAACAGAGCCTTTGAGCTAGTTTTTCAGTAAAGAGTAAATGTTTTCATATTTAAGCAAGAGCGGAAACACTAATTTCCTACAGGGCCTTAGGGCTAGTTTTTGAGTTATTTTCTCAAACTACAGAAAGAGTTATGTTCGTAAACATATGAGCTAGTTATATTTTGGGAGTAGTATTGAGCACCGATATGGGGAAGAGTTCAGACAACTCACAGCCCCCATAAACCATGTAGCCAACATGGATAGAAAAGTGTCATACTTTTTAGATGATTCCTTAGTGCTTTTTAGTATAGACTAGTAGATCCACTTAGTAATTAGGTTCTATACCTCTGGCAAGGTATATGAAGGCCCTGGCAGCGTAAGGCAAAGTGATATATATTCACATAGCTCAAGTGATGGTTGTCAGTTAGAGAAAATCCCACAGAGATATTTTATATTATTATATACACAAAATTTATTTTGTATTTTCATATACAAACAGAGTTTATATTGTATCCTTGCATACAAACTGAGTATATTGTATTCTTAAATACATTGAGTTGCTTTCTACTATTTTAAAAGCTTTCCATATACTGCATCTATATTGTTTCTTTATTGAGTTGAGTATCCAGAGTTGAGTATCCATAGTTGGGTATCCAGAGTTGAGTACCCAGAGCTGAGTATCTTATAATTGAGTTGAGCCTTATTTCACTGAGTTGAATATCTTATTGTTGAGTTGAGCTTTTTCACTGAATTGAATATCTATCTTTGAGTTGAGCATTTTATTCTTGAGTTGAGTTTAGTTGAGTCAGTTGAGAAGAGGTAAGTATGTTTCCTTTTTATCAAGTTCAAGCTTATGTTATGCTTTAGAATTCCCCTTACATGCTCGTACATTCCATGTATTGAGCCATTTTGCCTGCATCATTTCATGATGCAGATGCAGGTATTCAGAATCATCAATAGGTGCTTGGTTGATATCGCATGCAGTTCGAGTTAGCTATGCAGAGTCTCCTTGCTTCCGGAGGATTCCACTTATACTTTCAGTTATATCAGTTGTTAGGATGTCCTGTGTAACTCCCCAAAATACTAACCAAGAGTCGCATGTCGATTTACCGTTGCTTAATTACTACAATATATTTTATTCTCATTTTGGGAACTTGAAATTTTGTGATAATTGAAAACTTGCTTAACATAAATTGTGATCGTAATTAAAGGTATTGTATTGGGGTATTTTCGTAATATTCTAATTAGAATTATGTATAACTTTAAAAGGAGGTGAGGGATATGTATAGGTGTATATGTATGTATTTTGGGCAGCACACAATTATTTGGGCAGCACCTTTGAAGGATAGTTGTAAAGGGGATAAACATCACTTTTGGTGACTATATGTTTACAACTCCTCTATAGTGAAATTCATGTTCCTTAGCTCTAAGAAACATGGTGAACTCTCTCTAACCATATTACTCTCAAAATCACAAGAGAAAAACTTGGTCCTTTTGGCTGAAATTCGAGACACACCCTTTTCTTTGGTAAGTGATAAAATTTGTTTCTCATCTGGGTAGTGTTTGGTATTTTATACATATATTGCTCTCTAGAACTTCGTTTACAGTGAATAAATATGATTTGGAATAATAAATGATATACCTAAAACTCTTATGTTTATGTAAAACTCTAATTTAGCTCTTATGGATTCGAAATATGGGACGCAACATAGGACAAGTTCTGTCCAGATTTCGAAATTAGAAATCCTGTATGGACAATTGTTAGTGTTTTGAATATATCATTTTGTACAAAATATATTCTGTGGCGATTTTTATTTATTTGCAACCTTAAGAGATGTACCTACATCTTTAATGAAGGTTATATAGTCCAGTTTTACCATTTTTCTTTTCAAATCTAAGTTGCGACATGAGGTACTAGGCTGGCCAGAATCACTGTTTTGGGAGTATAGTCGTATTTGTACAGGCTAAGCTTACTTGTGATGATAATCCTGTTTTACTGCAACATTATTGAGATACTAGGAATTAAATAAGTTATTTAATTGCATTTTTAAGTTGTATATACTCGTGAACAAGTTGAGGACCTTGATACATTAGTTGGTCTACGGTTTGAACTCGCGAAGTTGTGTTGGACTATTTCTATGCTAAAGCATTGAGGTTTGTGTATAAACTTGTACTTGTAGTCTTTTTACCTGCTGGTATATCTAAAAGTTATCTTGGTACCTTGGTTACCTCTTGTCACTTTGCATTGTCGTGTTGGTATCCTTTAAGACGTTAAAGACACTCGTGTAACTCGCCCACTTGTACGGACTGTTTGATCACCTGGCACTCCTATTGGGACCTTGTCCTTCTTGTGGCTGTGACTTTGTCACTATTGGCATGCCTCTTGATTCGTATCATTTGCCATCTTGACTCTAGATTTTTAGTTCGTCTTAAGTATGGAAGTTGTCCATTTTAAGTATGAATTAGAAAGCCATTTTTAATATGGTTCTTGGTTCTCTTGATTATTGGGCTTTGACCCTTTTTTATACAGGGCGTCGACCCTTCTTGATACCTGCTTGTGTTTGGTGTGACGACATGATGTATAATTTGGGCGAGCCTTGTTATTGAATCTCTTGGAAAATAGTGCTATAAGCGTCCTTGACATATGGATCTTTAAATATCGAACTTGACACTCTTTATATATTGTTTACTTGATTTATTTATTATGTCCAATTGTGCTGCCCATGACTTGAGTAAGGTAGCTTTGTGAATCTGAGGGCTCCAAATCTATAGATTTTGCACCACTAAGCTATATGCTTAGATATAGTTCTTTCTATCGTAGGGAATGTTTGAGAGGATGCATGAAACTGGCCATTGGAGATGGAGATTTTGAGAGCCTTATGGAAGATCACATTTGCATATAGGCATCTATATTTTATATAAACTTTGGGACTTGGACATGATCTATGTGTTGTATATTTACATGAAATTTGAGGGCTGATTTGATCATGTCACCATGAGTTGTAATATAAGTATGACTATATGTTTTGTTCTTTTTGGGGTGTGTAAACACAAGTCTTGTAATATACTAAATTTACTATTTATTTTGAATATTTGTGTGAAGCATGAACCAGCTGATTTCGGTACTCAGAAGTGGGTAATATTCTTTTTATTTCATCCTTAAGTGTGAGGATAATATATGCATGAAAATCTTGTCGGTTGATTGCTTAAATTAATTTTGGGAAGGTTTTTTCCTCACAAGTTGAAATTTCGCGCCATATCAATTTTGACATCACACAAATGTTTACATAGGCAAGATGCACATCCTTAACCAAATTATTCGTTATGAATCTAATCCCTCTACTAGATTATAATCAATATGCCCTCGTTAATCACTTTAGAATGTTGCAAGTATTATATTATGTTTCTTCTTTGAGCCGTAGTATCCTTTCGAAAGGGTCGCTACAAGTGTTGGTATCAGAGCCTAGGTTTGTGGTTCTAGGACTCTTGTTGTGAATTACTTGTATAGTTGTTTGCTTTCGAAAAGGTTCTATTTAGATTATTTGTTCGCTTATATGGTTTATAATAATTGCTCGCATGTAGAGTGCATATACATCAAGTACATGTCCCTAATGCAATGTGATCTTCCCTTTTGAAGGAATTAAGTTATGGACACTTCTTCTGACTGACCTATGAAAGTTGCTCGTGAAGATTTGGGTGCCTCTGTTTTCCAACCTCATGCACTAGAAGAGGTTGGAGAACATCTCTCGAACCAATATGTTCCCCACGCTAGTGGGTCTGAAGTGGGAAACCATCAGGGTGTAAGAGCTGGTTCATATCCTTACATGAGTCGTGGTACTCAAGCCATTAATCCTCCTTTTCAATAAATGGCTGAATTCTTCCACCACATGGCTGAATCGATGCATGATCCCAATGGGATTAACTTTGAGAAAATGAGGAAAATGGGTGGAGTGGAGTTTGAAGGCACTGTTGATCCCACTGATGCTGAACAATGGCTGGAGCGCATGGAGGGGGTGTTTGAGCAGTTAGAGTGTTCAGATGTTGCCAAATTTAAGTATGCTATTTCACTATTACAAAAGGATTCTTACGATTGGTGGGTAAGTGTTCCAAATGCTAAGGTAAAACCTCCCTTTCTTATTTGGGATGATTTTCTTAAAGAGTTTCGTATGAAGTATGTTCCACCTGCTTATTGTGATGCAAATAAAAAAGAATTTTTGAATTTAAGGCAACGAGGCATGTCTATTGTTGAGTACCAATAGAAGTTTCTAAGACTCTCTCGTTATGCTGAAGGTATTATTAAAGAGGAAAAAGACAAGTGAAGGAAATTTGAAGACGGTTTAAATGATTCCATTAGGAAGAATGAGGCGATCCTTCAACATGAGAACTTTTGTAAGTTAGTGTCTGCTACTTTTACTTGGGAACTATTTGATAAAGAAGAAGCTAGTAGAAATGAAAACAGATTTCGAAAGCCTAGACCAGATTTTAGGGGTCCATCAAAAAGGGGAATGTTTGATAATTCTAAGGCTGGTAGAAATAACAGGGCAACTCAACAAATAAGGGGCGTTGTATGGAGGTTTCCAAGCAAAACAGATCAGATTTTTCTACAGCTAGCACTCCAAATTATGGCCAAGGCAAGCCTCGCATTCCCACTTGTCCACAATGTGAAAAGAATCATTATGGTACTTGCAGGAGAGCCTCTTGTGCATGTTTTAATTGTGGGAACTTTGATCATAAAGTGAAGAACTGTCCTAATCCTAATAATGCTCCTTCCTTGAAAATTGAAGGCTCAGTTCATAAGCCTTCTATTAATCTTCCTCAAACTAATAGAGGTGCAAGACCTAAAAATACCCAAGTAGCAGGTAGAAGTGGAGCTAATCAAGCTAGTGGACAAAGGGCTACTGCATGTGGTTATGCTATGAGGCAGAGGGATGATCAAGATGGACGTGGTTGTCGGTAAATTTCACTTATTTGGCTTATGTGTGTTTACATTGATTGATCCTGGTTCTACACACTCCTATATTTGTTCATCACTTGTTCTTCTTGAAAATGTACAATCTGTGAGACTTAATTATGATGTGCTGGTTGAAGTCCTTTGGGTTATCAGTGGTGTGTAATTGAGTTTACCAAGATTGTCCCTTCGTGATTCAAAACCTAGTCTTCTCTGCTAATTTGATTGAAATGCCCTTCAAGGATTTTGATGTTATTATTGGGATGGATTGGCTCTATAAATATCATGCAGTGGTAGATTGTAGGTCAAAGAATGTGACCTTTAAAGATCTTACATTTTCACACATAATTGTACAAGGTGAAAGATCATTGACATCAAGTATTATTTCTGCGGCTTTGGCAAGAAAGTTGATGCGTCAAGGTTATGGGGCATACCTTGCTCACATAGTTGATACACAGTTGAAGAGTCCTTGTATCAAGGACATACCTGTTGTATGTGATTTCCCAGAAGTCTTCCCAGAAAACCTTCCTGGATTACCCCCGGAAAGAGAGGTTGAATTTCCAATCGAGCTTATTCCTGGATCTACCCCTATTTCTATCACTCCTTATAGAATGTCTCCAGCAGAGTTAAGAGAATTGAAAGCTCAATTGCAAGAACTTATAAAGAAAGGTTTTATTCGACCTAGTGTTTCTCCTTGGGGAGCCCCTATTTTATTCGTAAAGAATAAATATGGCACTCTTAAGCTTTGTATTGACTATAGACAATTGAACATAATAACAATCAAGAATAAATATCCACTACCAAGGATCGATGATTTGTTTGACCAGCTGAAGGGTGCTAAAGTATTCTGAAAAATTGATTTAATGTCTGGATATCACCAACTGCGTGTTAGAGAGAAAGATATTCCTAAAACTGCTTTTAGAACTCGATATGGTCATTATGAATTTTTGGTGATGCCATTCGGATTGACAAATTCTCCTGTGGTATTCATGGATCTAATGAATCGTGTATTCAAGCCTTATCTTGATCAGTTTGTGGTTGCTTTTATAGATGATATTTTAATATTTTCCAGAAGTAGTGAAGACCATGATAAACACTTACGGATTATTTTGCAAATTTTAAAGGAGAAAGAACTTTATGCTAAACTTTCCAAGTGTGATTTTTGGCTTGATGAAGTTACTTTTCTGGGACATGTTGTATCAACCGAAGGTGTGAAGGTGGATCCTAGTAAGATACAAGCAGTTGTTGAATGGAGACCTCCCAAAAGTCCAACCGAGGTTAGAAGTTTCTTAGGCTTAGCAGGATACTACAGAAGATTTATGAAAGGCTTTTCCATTATCGCCTCTCCATTGACTAAACTCTTGCAGAAGGAAGTAAAGTTTATTTGAGATGACAAATGCCAAGAGAGCTTTGAAACTGTCAAATCCTTGTTGACCCAAGCACATATACTTACTCTACCAATTGAAGGGAAAGAGTATGTAGTATATAGTGATGCTTCTCACAATGGTCTAGGATGCGTTTTGATGCAAAAATGGAAGGTTATTTCTTATGACTCTCGGAAATTAAAACCGCATGAATTGAATTGTCCTACTCATGATCTTGAACTTGCTGTTGTAGTCTTTGCTTTAAAAATATGGCGACATTATTTGTATGGAGAAAAATATCATATATTCACTAATGACAAGAGCTTAAAGTACTTGGGTACTCAGAAGGAGCCAAAACTAAGACATCGTAGATGGCTTGAACTCATCAAGGATTATGACTGCACGATTGATTATCATCCAGGTAAAGCCAATGTGGTTGCAGATGCCTTAAGTCAAAACAAGCATTTCTTTGAGTCCTTTGCCCCTGCTCATTGAGTTAAGAGCCATGAATGTTTGTTTTACACTTGACTCAAATGGTTCAGTTATTGTTAATTTGCAAGTAAAACAAATATTACTTGAACAGGTGAAAGAAGCACAAACGATAGATGAGAAACTTGTAAAATTAACTAGAGAAGTTCAAAACGGGGAAAAGCTTGATTTTACATTAACAGAGGATGGTGTATTATTTTATCAAAATAGGTTATGCGTCCCTAATGATGAAAAAGTTAGGAGAGAAATACTAAATGAAGCACATATTGCACCATATGCAATGCATCCTAGGGGTACAAAGATATGCCAGACAATCAAAGAACATTATTGGTGGAATAGTATGAAGAGAGACATTGCGGAGTTCATTTCAAAATGTTTGGTTTGTCTATAAATAAAGGCAGAACATCAGGTCCCAGTTGGTTTACTACAAGCCTTGTCGATGCCGGAATGGAAATGGGAGAGAATAACAATGGACTTTATTTCTGGAGTTCACTCAGAGAAATCATGATGCAATATGGGTGATTATGGACAGGCTAACCAAGAGTGCTCACTTCTTAGCAATCAGGATGGATTAATCACTTGAGCGTTTTGCCGAGTTGTACATTAATGAGATTGTAAGACTACATGGGATCCATGTGTCTATTGTATCTGACCGAGACCCAAGATTTACATCTAGATTCTGGGGTAGCTTGCAGGAAGCTTTGGGTACTAAGTTGAAATTTAGCACTTCGTTCCATCCTCAGACAAACGGCCAGTCGGAAAGAGTAATACAAATTTTGGAGGATATGCTTCGAGCTTGCATTATGGAGTTTGAGGGTAGTTGGGACAAACATTTGACTTTGATAGAATTTGCTTACAATAACAGTTACCAATCGAGTATTGGAATGCCTCCCTATGAAGCCTTGTACGGAAGAAAATGTCGGACCCTCTTTGTTGGAGTGAAGTTGGTTAAAGAAAACTTGTTGGTCCTGAAATTGTGCAACAAACAGAGGACAAGGTAAAAATTATCAAGGACCGTCTAAAGATTTCTTCAGATAGACAAAAGTCGTACGCTGATCTTAGAAGGCGTGACATTGAATATCAAGTTGGATATAAAGTATTCTTAAAGGTGTCTCCATGGAAAAAGATTATGAGATTTGGCCAAAAAGGAAAACTTAGTCCCCAATTTATTGGACCTTATGAGATACTTGAAAGGGTTGGACCAGTAGCATATAAATTAGCTTTTCCACCGGAGTTAGAGAAGATCCACAATGTCTTTCATGTTTCTATGCTCAGAAGATATCATTCTGATCCATTGCATGTTCTTTCAGTTGAATCCATTGAGATTAATCCTGACTTGACTTATAATGAAGAACCTATCCGAATTGAAGCTCGAGAAGTAAAGCAACTTAGAAACAAGAGAATTCCCTTAGTAAAGGTACTTTGGAGGAACCATTCTGGAAAACAAGCTACCTGGGAAAGAGAAGAAGACATGAAGACCCAGTATCCACACTTGTTCCGGGACTAATGAAAGGTAAATTTCGAGACAAAATTTCTTGAAGGGGGAGAGAGTTGTAACGCCCCGAAATACTAACCAAGAGTCGCATGTCGATTTACCGCTGCTTAATTACTACAATATGTTTTAATCTCATTTTGGGAACTTGAAATTTTGTGATACTTGAAAACTTGCTTAACATAATTGTTATCGTAATTTAAGGTATTGTATTGGGATATTTTTGTAATATTGTAGTTAGAATTATGTATAACTTTAAAAGGAGGTGAGGGCTATATATATAGGTGTATATATATGCAGTTTGGGCAGCACACAATTATTTGGGCAGCACCTTTGAAGGACAACTATAAAGGGGATAAACATCACTTTTGGTGACTATATGTTTACAACTCCTCTATAGTGAAAATCGTGTTCCTTAGCTCTACGAAACCTGGTGAACTCTCTCTAACCATATTACTCTCAAAATTACAAGAGAAAAACTTGGTCCTTTTGGCTGGAATTCGAGACACACCCTTCTCTTTGGTAAGTGATAAAATCTGTTTCTGAGCTGGGTAGTGTTTGGTATTTTATGCATATCTCGAGCTCTAGAACTTCGTTTACAGTGAATAAATATGATTTGGAAAGCAAATTGATATACCAATAACCCTTATGTTTAGTTAAAACTCTAATTTAGCAGTTATGGATTCTAAATAAGGGACGCAACATAGGACAAGTTCTGTCCAGATTTCAAAATTAGAAATACTGTATGGACAAATGTTAGTGTTTTGAATATATCTTTTTGTACAAGATATATTTTGCTGTAATTCTTGTTTATTTGCAACCTTAATAGATGTACCTACATCTTTAATGAAGGTTATAAAGTCCAGTTTTACCGTTTTCCTTTTCAAATCTAAGTTGCGACATGAGGTACTAGGCTGGCCAGAATCACTGTTTTGGGAGCATAGTCGTATTTGTACAGGCTAAGCTTACTTGTGATGATAATCCTATTTTACTGCGAAATTATTGAGGTACTAGGAATTAAAGAATTTATTTAATTGTATTTTTAAGGTTGTATATACTTGTGATCAAGTTGAGTGCCTTGATACGTTGGTTGGTCTACGGTTTGAACTCGCGAAGTTTTGTTGGACTGTTTCTATGCTAAAGCATTGAGGTTTGTGTATAAACTTGTACTTGTAGTCTTTTTACATGCTGGTATATCTAAAAGTTATCTTGGTACCTTGGTTACCTCTTGTCACTTTGCACTGTCGTGTTGGTATCCTTTAAGACGTTAAAGACACTCGTGTAACTCGCCCACTTGTACGGACTGTTTGATCACCTGGAACTCCTATTGGGACCTTGTCCTTCTTGTGGCTGTGACTTTGTCACTATTGGCATGCCTCTTGACTCAGATCATTTGGCATCTTGACTCTGGATTTTTATTTCGTCTTAAGTATGGAAGTTGTCCATTTTAAGTACGAATTAGAAAGCCATTTTTAATATGGTTCTTGGTTCTCTTGATTATTGGGCTTTGACCCTTATTGATACAGGGCGTCGGCCCTTCTTGATACCTGTTTGTGTTTGGTGTGACGACATGATGTATAATTTGGGAGATCCTTGTTATTGAAACTCTTGGAAAATGGTTCTATAAGCGTCCTTGACATCTGGATCTTTAAATATCGAACTTGACGCTCTTTATATATTGTTTACTTGATTTATTTATTATGTCCAATTGTGCTGCCCATGCTTGAGAAAGGTAGCTTTGTGAATCTGAGGGCTCCGAACCTATAGTTTTTGCACCACTAAGCTATATGCTTAGATATAGTTCTTTCTATCGTAGGGAATGTTCGAGAAGATGCATGAAGCTGGCCATTGGAGATGGAGATTTTGAGAGCCTTAAGGAATATCACATTTGCATATAGGCATCTATATTTTTTATAAACCTTGGGACTTGTACATGATCTATGTGTTGTATGTTTACATGAAATTTGAGGGCTGATTTGATCATGTCACCATGAATTGTAATATAAGTATGACTATATGTTTTGTTCTTTTTGGGGTGTGTAAACCCAAGTCTTGTAATATACTAAATTTACTATTTATTTTGAATATTTGTGTGAAGCATGAACCGGCTGATTTCTGTACTCGGAAGTGGGTAATATTCTTGTTATTTCATCCTTAAGTGTGAGGGTAATATATGCATGAAAAGCTCATCGGTTATTTGCTTAAATTATTTTTGGGAGGGTTTTTCCGTCATAAGTTGAAATTCCACGCCATATCAATTTTGACATCACATAAATGTTTAAATGGGCAAGATGCACATCCTTAATCCAATTATTCGTTATGAACCTAATCTCTCTACTAGATTGTAATCAATAAGCCCTCGTTAATCGCTTTTGAATGCGTAAGTATTAAATTATGTTTTTTCTTTGAGCCGTAGTATCCTTCCGAAAGGGTCGCTACATCATGAGTCTTGTCCCGACTTCCATCTTTTTCCAGTTAGAGGCTTCATAGATAGACATTAGAGTTTCAAAAGTCTATTCATTTATCTTATTAAATGTTTTAAAGACTTGAGTTGCCTATTGTTGACTAGTTGAATATTCTATTTATATTCAGAGTAAATCATTTGAGTTAAAGCTTTGTATTTGAGTTTAATGAATTTTATTCAAGTTTTAAGATTTTGTATGCTTGAGTTAGTCTTCTGCTTGTAGTTATCCCGGATGAGGGTTTGCTTGGGGACCAGCAATGGTTCATGAGTGCCGGCCACGTCCAGGGTATAGGCTCGGGTCGTGATATCCTATTCTAGTTCTCAGTGAATACCCATCATATTCAGTCACTTTTATTGGCTTCTACAGTTAGTCTTTCTTGGGTCATTCAATAGTATTCAGCTTTTAGAGGCCAAGGAGCTTTTTATTCTTTTGTCAACAAGCTCTTGATAGAGGGTTATTTAACTGTGGTAACTTTGGTCACTTTAAGTGGGAATTCCCTTTTAAATCAGCTGCTACCCCAAAACAGTATTAGACTAGAGTTGTAGTTCTAGTAGGCAGAGGTGGCATTTACAGGGGGCGTCCTTAGGGTGGGCGAGGTGATAACCAAGAAGGTCGTAGGGTAGATAAAATGGTAATACAAGAAGGGGAATTGTTTAGCTAGCTGGAGGTATTACTCGGATTGAGAATAGAGCATAAATTTATGCCTTTTCTAGCAGATTTGAGTTTGAGGCATCTGATGTAGTTATAAAAGGTACTATTCTCGTCTATGAGCTGATGACTTATGTTAAATTTTATCCTTAATCCACATATTCTTATGTATATGTTAAATTTGCCTTGGGTCTTGATTTGATTTGTGACACTCTTGATACCCCCATTCATTTGGGAATTCGTAGTCGTGACCTATGTATATCTTTCTTGCTCTATGGTGTTTGAGGGTCTTTGTACTTGGGTAGATTTGGGTACTTTGAATATGTTGGATTTTGATATGATATTGGGTACGAATTGGTTGTCTCGTTATCATATCCGTGTTGATTTGTAATTCTAGGACGGTAACACTAGAGATTCCAGGTAGGATAGAATAGAGTAGAAATGTGTGTACATACCTAAGCCAGTAAAGATTATATCATTTATTCGGGCTATAAGTCTAATGGAGAGTAGTTGTTTAGCCTACTTAGCTCGTCTTTGAGATGTTAGTGTGGAGTCCCCTTCTGTCGAGTCAATCTCAGTGGTTCTAGAATTTTTGGAGGTATTCCCTACATACCAACCCAGTATGCCTTCATATAGGGATATTGATTTTTGTATAGATTTAGAGATGGGCACTCTCCCAATGTCTATCCGCCTTATTGTACGGCTCCGAGGGAGGTGAAAGTACTTAGGACTCAGGTTCAAGAACTTCTAGATAAGGGATTTATTTATCCTAGTGCTTTGTCTTGGGGTGCTCCAGTCTTGTTCATGAAGAAGAAGAATGGTAGTATGAGGATGTGTACAAACTACATGTAGTTGAATAAGATTACTATCTGGAATAAGTATCTTTTACCTCGCACAGTTGAACAAGGTTACTATTTGGAATAAATATCCTTTACCTTGCATAGATGATCTATTTAACTAGTTGCAGGGTACTTCTGTGTTTTCAAAGATTGAATTGAGATAAGGGTACCATCATTTGAAGATTGGGCCAGTGGATATACTTAAGACGACATATGGGAATTGATATGGCCATTATGAGTTCTTGTTGTTGTCATTTGGGTTAACCAATGCATTAGATACCTTCATGAATTTGATTAATGGTGTCTTTCAGACGTTTTTGGATTCTTGTGTCATTGCTTTTATAGATGATATTTTGATCTACTCAAAGAGTAAGAAGGAGCATGTAGAGCACCTTCACATTGTTCTGGGTATCTTGAGGAAACAAAATTGTATGCCAAATTTCGAAGTATGAATTTGGGTTAACCTTAGTTTCTTTTGTAGAGCATACGGTTTTTGAAAATATGGGAATGATGTTCCCCTAAAAGATTGAGGTAGTTAAGAATGGGTCCGGCCAAGCTCTGTGACTGAGGTTAGAAGTTTTTTGGGCCTTGCTAGCTATTACCACAAGTTTATTAAGAATTTTTCTTCTATTGCTACTCATTTGACCAGACTGACTTTGAAGGAGCTACCATTTGTATGGTATGACAAGTGTAAGGAGAGTTTCCAAAAAATTAAGACACTCATGACTACAACTTATATCCTAGCATTGCTAGTTCAAGGTAAAGATTTTATTTGTAATGTGGTGCTTCATATTCAGGTTTAGGTGCTATGTTAATGCAGATGCTTCAAGGCAGTTGAAGCTTCAGGAGAAGAACTATTCAACATATGATTTGGTGTTAGCTGTGGTAGGATTTGCACTCAAGATCTAACGATATTACCTCTATGGTTCCTAGTGATAAGTGTTCACTAATCATAGCAGCCTGCATCATGTGTTCATACAAAAGTTGAATTTGAGACCGAGAATATGGATAGAGTTATTGAAGGATTATCATGTAATCATCTGGTACCATCCAAGTAAGGCCAATGTGATGGCTGAGACATTCAGCTGCAAAGAAGTCAGCATGGGAAATTTGGCTTATTTGGAGTTGTCTAAGTGACCTTTGTCTAGAGAGATCCAGACTCTAGCATCTGACTTAACGCAATTGTGAATTTCAGAAAAGGGTGGAGTGTTGGTCAATCTCAAAATTATGCCCACATTATTGGAGGAGATCAAAACTAAGAAATTTCAGGATGAGCGATTGAGCATGCTTCAAAATGATGTGGTGTATGGTGAGGCACCTGACACCACACTTTACGTTGGTGGGGGACTACAATTTAGAGGGTGGGTTTGTGACCCTTTGATGAGTCCATAAATTGGACTCATTTAGGGCTTTATTTTAATAGAAATAGTGTTCTCAAATGCTTATTTAGTCTAAATATATGATGAAAACACTTAAGTTTCAGGTATTTGAAGTTTGAAGGAAAGCATGGACACTACTTAGCAAAAAGGAATGAAAAAGGCTGAAAAGAACGAGAAAATGAAGGCCTGAGGATCACTGAAGGGTCTCACTTCGCCTTTTGTTCCAGTGAGCTGAGTCTAAAGGAAAGGATCTAGTCAGCGGAAAAGGGTGCAGTCGGCGCATCACCGAGAAGTTCCGTGAAGCAGTACTATATCGCCCAATGACCTAGAGCACGACAATGCCGAAGGATGGTGCAAGACGTCGATGAACTACACTAAAGGGTGAATCACCAAGTTGATAGGCAATTCCGACTAATGTCGCTGACTGATCCGCCGCAGCACAAATTTTTGAAAACTATAAATACTCGTTGAGAGTTATAGCTTAGTATCAGTTTTAGTATCAGATTTTAGTATCACAATTTAAGTACTTTTATTTTTGCTCTGAGTTTGGGATAAGGTTTTGAAACTTGAAGAAGAAAAGGGTTTCATCTCCAAGGATTTGGACTTGGGTCTCTTGGATTTTTCATTCTTGACCTGTAACAAGACTTAAATCTTCATACCCATTTGAATGCAAGATCATTTAGGTATAAATTTCTATCTCTTGATTTGTGGCTAAAAAACCCCATTCTTGAGGTGTGATTTAGCAAATATGTGTTGAGACTATTGTTGGGTTTTGCTTGTTGATAGGTTAGATGTATTTTAATGGTGATTTCACCTAGCGTTTGTGGTTTAATTTAATGGGTTTGTAGTTGCAAATACAAAACCACCCATGTGTTTTCCGCTTGCTCGAGAGAGAGGTCGTGAAACCAAGATCGCTAGACTGATGGCCTAAGGAGTGGGTCGACATGAGGTTCAGCCCGAAAGGGTGAGCCCTAGTCCAATATCCTAATACTCAACTCGAGAGAGTGAGTGGGATAAGGCGTAGGCTGGCCTTCATGCGGCAAATGGGTGTCCGAGAGGAACCCATTTGAAACGGGGTAAGTTGCCCGAGAGGGAACTTATTTCCATCTAAAGCTTAGCCTAGTCACTATTATCTTGCAAATTTCCTATCGAAAGCATGTACCCAATGATTTAAACCAATATATATTGCGGTCACATCCCAAGAATCCCCTCTCATTCATAGATTTCTTTGTTATTTTCACTGTTTTTGCTATACTTTTGACAAAACCCCCAAATTGATATTTGACACTTTTGTGTCCCCCTTTAATTTACAATTTTTTTAATCGTTAATGTCTTTAGCTACGACTAGTTAGAACTTAATTTTATTTTTCAATTAATTCTCAAAATCACTCCCTTGGGACTCGACCCCAACCCTTTGTTGGGTTATTATACTATTGCACGATCGTAGACACTTGCATTGGAAGTTGTGTCATTGATTACGCAAACATCACCCTTGGGTGGACAACTTGAATCAGAATGTTGGCAAAAACTTCTGGCTCCTAATTTTTTATCCATCCGGGCATAACCAAAATGTACTAGGACTTGAGACAACTTTATTTTTAGTCTGGGATGAAGAGGACATAGATGAATATGTGTCTAAGTTTCAAAATTGTCAGCAAGTGAAATATGAGTAGCAGAGGTCTGTAGATTTACTTCAAAGGATGCCCATTTCTGAGTGGAGATGGAAAATAATAGCCATGGATTTCATGGTGGGTCTTCCTAAGACTTTGGGAATGTATGATTCCACCTAGGTCATTGTAGACAGATTTACTAAATTAGCCCACTTTATCCCAGTTAGAGTGGATTACGATTCTTAGCAGTTCGCCACGATTTATGTCAAGGAGATAGTAAGGTTGTGCAGGGTGTTCATTCCATCATTTTAGAGTGATGTATACAATTTACCTTTAAGTTCTGGGCAAGTTACATGAAACATTAGGTGCCAAGCTCACATTTAGCACAACCTTTCATCCTTGAGCAAATAGTCAGTTGGAGAGGACAATTTAGGTGTTGGAGGACATGTTAAGAGGCAGTGTGATTGATTTTGGGGGACATTAGGATTAGTTCTTACCATTGTGTGAATTTTTTTATAACAACATATATCACGCCAATATCGATATTGCCCCATTCGAAGCACTATCTGAAAAAGACTGTAGATCGCCCATAGAGTGGTTTTATGCGGGTGATGTGAAGCCTTTAGGAGTTTACTTGGTAAAATAAGCTCATGAAAAGGTTAGGAATATTTAGACCAAACTATTAATAACCCAGAGCAGCAAACAAAAAGGGTATGCAAATTGCAAGGTTAACGACATGACATTCTAGGTTTGTGAGCAAGTCCTGTTGAAAGTATCACCCATGAAATGGGTTATGAGGTTTTTCAAGAAGGGTAAAATTATCCCTCAATATATCAATCCATATGAGGTTCGTAAAGGTATGGAGCGGATAGCTTACCAACTAGTATTGCCATCCAACTTGTTCGGAGTCTATTCAGTATTCCATGCATCTATGCTGAAGAGATACCATAGGGATGGGGAGTACATCATCAAATGGGATTCAATAGTGATAAATAAGGACCTTCAATATGAGGAGGAGTCGGTTGCTATTCTTGATCGACATATCCAAAAGTTGAGGATAAAAGAAATCGGATCCCTAAAAGTCCAATGAAAGCATCGTTAGATTGAGGAATCCACTTGGGAAACCGAGAGGAACATGCGAGACAAGTACCCTCACTTGTTTGAGGATTCAAGTACTTCTTTCTTCTTGATTTAGCCCATCTTTTCCTATTTGATCGTTCGGGGACAAACAATGGATAAATCTGTATATATTGTAACAAACTTTTCCGTCATTATGGGTGAGCTATTTGTAAATGAAATATAGTGAGAAATCTTTTGGTTTGAAGAGTTGGAAATTCCAAGTTAGGCTATACTCGGGCGAAATTTGAGGAAGACGAGATCTAGGGCAATCTGGGAAAAGGATTTAGTGAGATGTCTAAGCATAGTTTGTTTTCATTGTTTCTAGCACACCAAGGATTCCATAAGGACTTTTCAGAAGTGAATCTGGGCAAATAAAACTCGCAATATCGAACTTAGCGTGAAAGGGTTGGGTTGGAATGTCAAGGTTTGAAGGTGTGTTGAGAAATGCAAACTTTTTGGAGGATTTTGTAGGTTTTATCTCATGCAAGCTGCTACAGTTGTTGACACGCCGCCACGACGGGAGGAATTAATTGCCTCTATAGAAGGAGATCCCACTCCAGCGCCAGTACAAAAGCGAGATTGGGCCGCCATGGAGGGGTAAGTCGCTAAATATGCATAAAACTCCCCAAAACTGTCCATTATCATTCAAGAACATTTTGGGGAAATGCAGGGTCGGCCTAGGGTAGTTTTCACCAGTTTTCCATTGAAATCATCTGTAAAGGTAAGTAAACTACTCCCCAAGATTGATAATTCGATTACTAGGCCTTAGAATCAATGGTAGTGACATTAGGGGAGGGTTTGATTTGACTTAATGGTGGGTAAACCCTGGGTTGGGGCGAGAATGTCATGAAATTGGCTTTGGGGTTTTTGATTAGGATATAATTCGAGTGTATTTAGGTCATTTGGGTCTGATTATGTGTTGTATTGATTGTTGTAAACCAACAACAACTTAGGTGTCATAACAAAGGGAAAACTCAAGTTCAATAGAGCATTCCAGACTTGATGCGAGGTAGGTGATGGTTGAATTGTTTTCCAGTTACGTCATATGTCCCTGTTAATTGTTTCGCTAGTAATACTTGTACAACATGTGGTTAGGGAGTCGAAAAAGGGATGACTATGAAATGATAATTATTGTCAATCTCATGCAATGAACTTGTCCTAATTAACTTACTTGTGGTTACAAATATGATTTTATTCGGTATGATCGTGTGACATTCCTTACTAAAGGGTGCGCCAGGACAAAAAAAATAATTGACAAACAAATCTTGCTAATTTGCTACATTTCTAGTAAATAAAATGTAATGCACTTTAGGAAAATTATGTAAATTGGTTGAGTGCTTATTAAAAGCCAACTCTCAAAAGTCAATATTGTTAGCTGGATATTTGAAAAACGTTCTAATAAGAAGTATCCAAATTAGTGTAATGTACCATCAGTTTTCCCTTTTATGTTAACCAAATTAGAGTAATATATTGCACTAGTTATTTCCTTATGTTAGAAAAATTCAAAGCATTGGCTCCAATTTCTGCAATGAAATGTCTAAATCAAGTGTATAATTGGTTTTAACTAGATGTTTGTTGTCCATGAAAGTTAAATGGACCACAGAATGAAAAAAAAGGACCTATAATTTTTGACTCCTCATATGGATCAAGTATTGAGTAAGGGCTTCAATCACTAATTATGGCAAGTATTCTTTATACTATCAAAGCATTTTAACTAGTTATAAGAGATAAGAAATAAAAACACATTTTTAAAACTATGTGAGGGTTCTATCACCTCTTTCAACTTATTTTTTTCTGTATTATTTATTCATTTTACTGATTACCTATTAAAAAAAGGTGGAAAAGGTCTGATATGCGTCTCAATTTTGTCAGTTAGAGCTGATATACTCCTCGTTATAAAAGTGGCTCATATATACCCTAACTGTTACATAAATGACTCATATATACTCCTTTCCTCTAACGGAAGTGAAAATAACTTATTTTTTTCTGTAGTATTTATCCCTTTTATTGATTACCTATTAAAAAGGGCAAAAGGGTCTGATATACCCCTTGCTATAAAAGTGACTTATATATACCCCTATTGCTACACAATTAGCTCATCTATACCATTTTCCTCAAACGGAAGTGAAAAATTAATTTAAATTTATTTTTAAATTTTTATTATTAACAGAAGTTATTTATGTAGGAGTATATTTGATACTTCTCACACATGTTATTTTTTATTTTGGCCTTTTTGATTCAACAACTAATTTGAAGTTATTATTTTGATGGTCAAATTTATATTTTCACTAAATTTCTAGTAAAATTTATCATATATACCCCAATTATTTTTACAGATACAAAAAATAAATTACAATATATCCAAAAAATAATTAGTTATAATTTTTTTCTTATTTTTTCATTCACACTTTTTTCCTCATATTTTACACTAAACAATGAAACAAAAATAATAATAAAAAACTCAAATAATGACAATCCAAGAAGTAAAAAAAATCGTATGTGAAAAAGATCATATATATACCTGTACATGATTTTTTAAAAATTAAAATAAAAAATTAAATTTAAATTTAATCTTTTCACTTCGGTTATATAAAAGGATATATGTGAGCCATTTTTGTAACTGTAGGGGTACATGTAAGCTATTTTTTAACGACAACGGTATATGTGAGTCACTTCTATAACGAGGGGTATATCAACTCTAAATGACAAAGTTCAGAGGTATATCATATCATTTTCCCTTAAACAAAACAGGTTAAAACATATCATAGTGCATAAACATGCTTATCTTAGATAAAATAAGAGGGGGTCTAATGTCTTATTTTATTTTAAGATCCAAATCGACTTTATCGTCTCTCAAGTCTCAACCCCTTTGTGGTTGTTGAATTTTTTACTTTATTACCTATAGATTATACTTTAATGGAACATGAATTTTTCAATCCTTTTTATAATTGAAAATGTTTTTTGAATCTTCTATAAGAGGTGTGTGGAATATTACCCATAATTTTGACTTTGTATTTTGTTGTGTTTGGGACTTGAGAGACAACTAAGTAAGAACAATTTGAATCTGAAAGAACTAAATTAAACAAGATATTAAAATCCTTCCCTTTTGCCTATAGTATATTTGGACACGTGTATAAACATGATATGTTTTAACTTTTTCTTTTTTACCAAAGTGAACGGGATAAATAATACCAAAAAAATAAGTTTAGGAGGTGATAAGACCATCACCTAGTACATGGGGCTAAATAATATGAAAAGAATAGGTGAAGGGGAAGGAGGGGGTGGAATGATGGTGATTGAACTTTCACATACTTTAGGTGTACTCGACAGTTCAAATGTGTTTCTATGCCTTATAACTTGTTATAACACATGATATTACTTATTTTTTCAAGTTATTAATCTCATTTTTATGTTATACTAATATGTAGTTGTCTTTCAAGCGATCGATCAGTCTATATACCATTTTGGCATTTTAAAAAATCAAAATCCACATATTGGTTGGGATGGGGTGTTGATCCCCCCTATATGAATCGGACAATCTTCTCCTCATATACTAAGTTTTAAGGTTGAGTTAAACACAACTATCGTATTTTTATATGGTATCAGAGACAAATCTATTCCTATTCGAACCCTATGTTACATTATCCACACCCCAGTTGACAATATGGGTGTGCAAGATGGTGTTAAAGTAGGTTAGGGTTTCCACATTGATTTGAAATGGATTATTGGTTTCTTATATAGAATAAACTAGTTTTTGGAGTTGAGTCAAAACCAATGACATGTCTTTATATGGTACTAGAGCCAAATCTTTCCCTATTTGCACCCCTATAGTATATTATTCATGCTCCAATTGACAGTCTAGATGTGCGGGTGTTAGAGTAAGTTAGATAATCACATTGATTGTGAATGAGTTATTGGTTGCCTTAAATGAAATTGAATAGTCCTCTTCTTATAAATTAATTACTTTTGGGATTGAGTTAGCCCAATTGACATAACTTTAGCATGTGGACTCCATGACTAGAACTACACCAAATACCCAAAGCTTTTCCATGTGCAAACTAGTCCTAAACTCCACGAAATACAGCCTTTGATACAAAGGGATAGCTAGTACGTACTGTACTATCTCATGGCTGGTGGTGGTGGGCATTGATACTTGATTGATTTATCTTCTTAGTATTATGTGCATTCTCAATTGGTCCCCTCCCATTTATCTCCCCCCATCTTTAATTATTCTCACTTTATTAAGTTGACAAATAAAGAATGATGACTTACAACTTTCAATCAAGTCAAAGGAAACAAACAATATTTCACTTAATCTATGATATTAGGGCGTTCATATCGGTTTGGATTGATGTAATGACTCAGTAGGTCATTTTTAGAAATTTTTATTAATTTACCATTTTGCCCCTTCTGATTTTGATCCCAGTTATTTTTAGTTGAGTTTTGAAAGTTGGTTTTGAACCTCGAGTTTAAAGTTGAGGATTTTTGTAAGCTTTGAGTTTGAAAGATTGATATTGTTAAAAAAAGTGGTTTTCGGTGTCTTTTGGAGTTTTGAGTGTTGGAATAGAATTTCGTCAATTCCATTCGTCCTAGAATGTAGAATTTGTTCAATAAGAGTCGTCAGTTTCAGTTTAGAAGTTTTTTTGAGGAGTTGAGATCTTAAGTTGGAAAAATTGTGGAAATTTATCCTTTGGGTTGACTTTGGTCAACATTCAGGTTCAGATGCTCAGATCAAGATTTCGATAGTTCTGTTGGTTTCAGGGGATAATTTAAACCAAGAGGAGGTCTTAGTTGATTTAAAGTGGTTCTGAGCTTGATTTAACCTTTTAGATATTGTGTTAGTTTCTTGTGGTTTTCAAGGATGTCGGGTCAAAGAGGCCTTAGATTCATGTTTTGATGGTTTCATTGAGTCCGGAACGTCAAATATGATTGATTTTCTGATGTGGTTTTGTGTGTACGGGGTTCTGAAAGAATCCTGAGGGTCCTTTCGATGATTTTGTATTGGCTAATGCTTCTTGTACTACAGTCCTCACTCTTGTGGAAGGTCTTCGCTTATGCGATCTTCGCTTTAGTGAAGGTAGGCTCGCAAAAGCGAGACTGACATTTTAGGTGGGAGTTCGCTTAAGCGGACCGGGGCTTGCTTTAGCGATGGTCGCTTAAGTAGAGCCTAGTTTGCAAAAGCGAACCACCAATTTCTGTCGGGTTCGCTTTAGCGAACCTATAGTCGCTTAAGTGACAACAGAGAGGGGTTTTGACCTATAAATTTTGGAGTTTTAGCCCCATTTTTTTTTATTTTTGAGTTTGGTAAACCTTTGGAAGTGATTTGTGAAAGGATTTCTTGTGCTGAATTATTTGGGTAAGCTTTTCTGACCCTGAAACTTCATTTTCCTTTGATTATTATTATATTTTAACATCAAAAATTGGGATTTTGGTTGGTAAATGATAAGGTTTTTCAAGAACTGAAGTTCTACACTAAAATGGAGATTGTTAATTGATTTTAAGTTTTTTTTCAAAATGGTTTTCACCAGTAAGTTCTTAAGGCCTTGATTATAGTGGTGGCAAATGGGCGGGTTGGGTCAAATTTGGACAGGTTGAAAATGGGTCAACATAAAATGGATAATAATTCAACCCGCCCATATTTCATACGAGTAAAAATGGATTGGGTAACAAATGGATTGGTAAAATACTAGTTTACCCATATTTACCCATATTTTCATGAGTAAATAGTACTCTACGTAAGAATTCAACATGGAGGTTAAATATTTTAGTCTTTTTTAAGATGAAAAATGTTGAAAATGCTTCATTTAGTTTTACTCTATCATAAAACTAAAAAAAATCATATAACTTTTCAATATAAAATAAATTTATGTAATAACAAGGGGAAAATATTTTTAATTTCAAAGTAAATGAATATTTGCATTTTAGGACTAAAACATGCTTAATGCACTTTAAGCAATGTCAATACTAATACATGATTTGCTTATTTACACTATTATTTATTAATCAACATAAAATTAAACAAATAAAAAAATATAATTATAATTTACAAAAGTAATGTAGATTTAAAATATATATTTTTGGAGGGCCAAAGAATTCACCTTTTGAATTATAGAGAAAAATAATTAGTTCTATAGAAGAACATAAAAAGGAAGAGAAGTTACAATATTTTTAGTGATATCATGAATTTTGAGTGAATAATGTTGAAGGAAACCTGAAGACTGATGGAACATGTCGAAGGAACAGGTTTATCGAAGCAAGCTGATGAGTTAGAATTAGAGTCATACTAGGACTAGACTAATAATCCTAAATTATGTACGACTAAGCTACTGGATCATGTAGGAAGTTAAAGTCGACTAGGATATCATGTATATAATATATTTGTGTTGTAGTAGGATTCCTACTATAGCTAGAATATGACTCTTCTCTTATTTAAGGAGCTTGTAACTCAACATTATTTTTATCAGTACAATCCTTGATTTCTCTAATCCTAGACGTGAGATTTCTACATGATATCAGAGCAATAAAGCTTTTCCGCTCTTTAACGTATTAGATCAAAAACAAAACAACCACAATATCGAACCACAATGGCCCCTTCTACCAACACTCTTTCGACCTCTTCACTTCATCATCTTCTTTCATCTTTCTCTATTAAACTTAATCCAACGAACTATCTTATATGGAGGACACAAATGTCTCAGTTGATTTAAGTGATGAGATTAACCTACCTCATCACAGAACCACCTAAAGGTACTTGTTCCACTGAATAGACTACTGAGAAAGTTGTAGTATGCGAGAAGGGTGTAGAAGACAACAACATTGTTGATGACTCGGAAGAGAAGGATGTGTTTCTAAGGAGTTGGATCTCAGGAACCTTGATAGAAAAAAACATGTACCTGATCGTAGGCTGCTCAACTACCAAAGAGATGTGGGAATGCTTGGAAGAAGCTTATCTTCAAGCAACAAAAGATAAGGAGTTCCAGCTAAAACAACAACTGCAAAGTGTGAAGATATGAACCAAAATAATTGACGAATATATCAAGGAATTCAAAGGCATGTGCGATGGCCTTGCAGCCATTCACAAGCCTATAGATGAAGATAGCAAAGTGATTAATTTTTCTAGAGGTCTAGGTCTTAAGTACAAGACTTTGAGGACTGTCATGCTAGGTAAGACACCATATCCTAATCTTAATCAATTTGTTAATGCTCTCAAGGTTTTTTATATGAGGGAGGATGAAGAAGAAGTGCCCCAACAAAACCATAACATGGCATTCTCTGCCCAAAGAGGCAGGAGAAGAGGAAACTACTCTCAAAGAAGAGGAAACAATAACTTTAATTCCAGAGGAAGAGGTTTCAAGCCTGCTGGATAAGGAACAAGGTCTTATAACAACAGAAATGGACCAGGTCCTCAGAACGGTCCTTCGAGTGGAAGTCATGAGAGGAACAATACTTATGAGTGTCAAATTTGAGGTAGGAATAACCATACTGCTCTTAAGTGTTTTTACAGGTGGGATTACTCTTACCAAGCCACAGATGAGCTACCACAAGCATTGACTGCTACTAATATACAAAACACTACTGATGACACCTTATATGTGGACTCAGGAACAAGTAGTCATATGACACAAAATTCAGGTATCCTAACTAATCTTAAACACTACAATAGACCAGATAAAATTATTATTGGGAATGGATCAAAGTTAGACATAACACATGTTGGGAACATATCCGGATCAGGTCTAAAGTTAAAAGAAGTTCTTGTAGTTCCTAAGATTAATAAAAATTTACTCTTAGTTAGTAAGCTTACAAAGGATAATTATTGCAATCTTGAATTTGATGAAACTAAATTTATTGTAAAGGACAAGAGGACAAGGACACTGCTGGCCAGGGGATTTAAAAGGAATGGACTCTATACTTTGGAAGATAACAATCTCTCTGCTTTAACTGCTGCACACGATTGGAACATATCAGACAATATGTGGCATACTAGATTAGGACACCCTAGTTTGAAGTCTTTAAAAAATTTGAGTAGTAACATTTGCATCAATATTAGTAGTTGGAATAAAATGCCTACTGTTTGTTCTAGTTGTCAGTTGGGAAAGAGTTGTAAGCTTCCATTTTGTTTGAGAAATAAAATTGAGAAAGAACCTTTATCAAAAATCCATTGTCACTTATGGGGACTTGCTCCTGTCGAATATTACCAACATATGAAATATTATGTCATTTTTGTTGATGATCGCACGAGATATACATGGATTTATCCATTGAAAAAGAAATCTGAATTCTTTGAGGTCTTTCTAAAATTTCCGAAAATGGTGAAAAATCAATTTTCTAAATGTCCTAACACACCTGAACAAAATGGAGTTGCAGAGAGAAAACATAGGCACATTATGGAGACTGGCTTAACTCTACTACTTCATGCTAACCTACCCTTGTTTCTATGGGTCAAGGCTTTCCTCACTGCAGTATTCCTCATCAATAGACTGCCTTCCTCAGTCCTAAAGATGGTGACTCCATTTGTTAAGTTGTATGGGGAACAACCTGATTACAACAGCCTAAAAGTGTTTGGGTGTAGATGTTTTCCATATATCAAGGGTAGCAACAAGTTCAGTCCAAAGACTTACCCTTCTGTGTTCATAGGGTACATCAGCTTACACAAAGGATATATATGCTATCATTCCTCTACAAGGAGGGTTTACATATCTAGACATGTTGTGTTTGATGAAAATACATTACCCTATGTGTCTACAAAGCAATCTCAGACTAACATTGATGTCTCACCTCACCTTGCTACCTTTGTTGAATCTTTCTTTAAACTGCAGGCACATGATAATTCTGATTCAGGGGAAGTATAAGTTGCTAGTCCACATGTTAATGGTGATAATGCTGCTACAACTCATGTACTCTTTGATGATGAAAGTATTATTGACCTCTCAAGCGCATGATCAGATGCTGAGGAACAGGTTAAAAGTGCTGATCCATACAGTAGTATTGAAACTTCAGCTGCAGATTTTGGATCTGCTAGTGGTAGTGAGGAACAAGTTGCACTTACAGGTCCAGTCACTGAGCATCAACAAATAACTACTTTAGTTGATGTACCAGTTGACCATCAATCTGACAATGCTACACTCCAGTCAACTACTTTGGTTGATGTACCCGTTGAGGTACTTATTGCACCGCAGGGCATCATATGATCACCAGGCACAAGGCGAAGGAACACCACTTATCACTTGTTGCTCGCAGCAATACAAATTTTTTGAGAGAACCAAATACTACTCAGGAAGCACTAAGGTCACCTCATTGGCTTGCAGCAATGCAGGAAGAAATTGATGTGTTACATACTAACAAGACATGGATTTTGGTGCCCAAATCCCCTGGTATAAACTTGGTTGGCTCCAAATGGGTGTTCAAGACAAAATTGAAAGCTGATGGAATAGTAGATAGGTACAAGGCCAGACTTGTGGCAAGGGGATTCTCGCAGCTTGAAGGGATAGATTTTTAAGAAACATTTAGTCTTGTGGTTAAAGCCACAATAATTAGGGTGGTTCTATCCATTGTTGTCAGTTCAAAGTGGGAAATCAGATAACTAGATGTCAAAAATGCCTTTCTCCATGGCTTCCTACACTAGGAGGTGTACATGAGTCAACCCCATAGTTTTATTGATCCACAGTATCCTCAACATGTGTGTCTACTTAAAAAGGCATTGTATGGTCTTAAAAAAGCACCAAGAGCCTGGTTTGATAGGTTTAGCATGCATCTCTTACACCTTGGTTTCATTTGTAGTAAGGCTGACCCTTCCCTTATTTACTTTGCAAACTCACAAAGGCAAAATATTTATCTTGTTATATGTGGATGATATTATTATCACAAGAAGTAATCCATCACATGTCTCAGAGTTGGTTCTACAACTTGGGAAGGAGTTTTCTATGAAAGATCTTGGCCCTTTACACTTATTTCTAGGAATTGAGGTGAAGTATTTCGAAGGAGAAATTCACTTAAGTCAAAGCAAGTATGTTGTTGAACTGCTGGCCAAGATAGAGATGACTTTGGCAAAGGCTGTAGCCACTCCTTTAGCTAAAAATCATGGTTTGCATGAAGTTGTGGGAAGCCTTGTAGATGCCTCCTTGTACAGAATGATAGTAGGAAGCCTTCAGTATTTGACCCTCACAAGACCTGATATCACCCATGCTGTGAATTTAGCAAGCCAGTTTATGCAAAGTCCAAACATTGAAAATCTTCAAGGGGTAAAAAAGATTCTCAGGTACATTAAAGGTACTTTACACTTTGGACTCAAAATTATTTCACAATCACCATGTAGGTTGTATGGATACTCAGATGATTCTTGGGAAGGTTGTCCCATCACTAGGAGATCAACTATAGGCTATAGCATCTACCTAGGTGCAAATTGTATTTCTTGGACCTCTAAGAAACAGACCACAGTAGCCCGATCGAGTGTTGAAGTTGAGTATAGAGCACTAGCCTCCACTGCCGCAGAGATGACTTAGATCATGTATCTTCTTCATGACCTTGGAGTGTTCCTTGGATATGCTCCTACGTTGTATTGTGATAACATGAATGCCTTGTACATGATGGTTAATCCAGTTATGCATGGTAGAACCAAACATGTTGAAATGGACTATCATTTTGTTCGTGAGAAAGTGGCCAGAGGACAACTTCTTACTAAGTTTGTGAAGTCTAAGGATCAGCTAGCTGATATTCATACCAACGCCTTAACAAAGTAGGTTTTCTCTGGGTTTCGTAGCAAGCTAGGAGTTACAGTTCCTCTACTCACTAGCTTGAGGGGAAGTGTTGAAGGAAGCCTGAAGACTGATGGAACATGTCGAAGGAACAGGTCCATCGAAACAGGCTGACGAGTTAAAATTAGAGTCATACTAGGACTAGACTACTAAATCCTAAATTATGTATGACTAAGCTAATGGATCGTGTAGGAGGTTAAAGTCGACTAGGATATCATGTATATAATATATTTGTGTTGTAGTAGGATTCCTTGTATAGCTAGAATAAGACTCTTCTCATATATAAGGAGCTTATAACTCAACATTATTTTTATCAATACAATCCTTGATTTCTCTAATCCTAGACGTGAGATTTCTACAAATAAAAGTTAGAAACTTAACCGATTTGGCTAATCAATATTTTTACCAATATATTACCCATAGTCTACCCATATTTTACACATATTTTTATGGGTTGAATATGGGTATCAACCCATATTTTACCCATGTAAAAAGTCACTCACCCATCCCATTAAAATATGGGCGGGTTACCAAAATATGGGCTCATTTTGCCGGCACTAGCCTTGAATAATATTTTCAAGTATTAAATTTTGGATTCAAACCTCATTTTTTAAATTGGATTTTGTTGATTGACCCATTTTTAAAGTAGATGATGTGGGTACTGTTGTTTTAAGATGTTTATTGTGAATACTTTATTGATATAGATTGTGTGGATTTGGACATTGGTCGGAAGGGAAAGACTCAAGTCTTGGAGTGACTAGTTGGTTGAATTAAGGCAAATGATAACCTTGTATTCTAGTCGAATTTGTGTATTCCCTTCATTATGTGTGTGTTGGGAGTAATGGGAATAAGGTGAAGGGTTAATTTTTCCAATTGATAATTCTTAATGAAGGTTATGTTGTGATCATAATGCTTGTGAATTACCTTGTTGTGACCCTTATTAAGTGATGGGAAAAGGCTCAAATATGCCATCGAACTCATTTATGTCATCCGTTAAAAGTTTGGCTCATCTATTCCATTACCGTTTAAGAAAAGGCTCATTCATGCCATTATTTTTTAATGGTGGCTTTGCAAAACCATTTTTTACACGTGGCCAATTATAATTCGGCCACATCATTATTATTTTTATAATAAAAAATTAAAATTCTGAACAAACATTTTAACG